>JBAWJQ010001446.1:0-64604 GCA_037783105.1 Bactrocera zonata | reverse complement strand
ACATAGTTAAATATGTGAGCGCGCACACATGCACCGCCACAATCTCCACAAAAAGCGTTTTAGTAGCTTTCTAGGCGATCCGCCTCAGTTTGGCGTGCTGGCGCGCCACTTGCTGTCGTTTGCTGCGCCGCTGGTGCAAAACAGCGAAATTTAGATGGAGCCGCTCTTTATCTATTGCGGCACATCTAACAGCGTTTTGGCCCCACTCGTGTGGGACAAGCCCCAAGGTTAAGCGCGCGCGTCACAGCGTCGAAAGTGAAAGTCATTTCTAATGCCAGCCAACGCCTTACTTCAACGCAAGCACGAACAGAAAAATGTCTAACGGTGTTTGCATTGCCAAACGTTGTCTGGCGCGCGCTTTCAAGCGCTCCCCAACTGGCGCATATCCTTGCGGCACATGCCGACGCCCGTGCATTTCGTTTGTGGCAGCTGCACAAAGGCTTGTTTTGTTTGTGGCTTCTAATGGAATTCCAGCGGCATGCGAATGCGGAACTAACGCATTTTCTAACAACAGGCCAACAAAATGCGCCAGCAAGCGAAGCCGGAAGTGAATTATTTATTGTCGCTTCCGTCGCCACACTTGCCAACTAACTTGCCTATGTGTCGCTCGTCGTCTAGGAGAGGGCAAAATGTGCGGTATTTCTTTTTGTTGACGCTCACAACAAATCCATACATACAATAGCAGCAACAACAATTACAACAAAGTGCCATTTTAGTATGGGAACAGTGTAGCGAACGCCAGCGAATCAATATCCTCGCCACTAAACACTCAAAGCGCATGCACAAAGCTCTGCCCGCGTGTGTGTGTATGTGTGTGTGCATTATTGTTATTGTAATTTTGCTGGTGGTGAATTTCTGTGTGACGCCACAAACCACACACACGGCGCTTGTCCTGCGCTCTAACAATGCTCATTAGTTTGCCGTTAGTCGGCAAGTGCCAGTGCGGTCCACGCGCTCGCCCTTTGCTGTTGTCCTGTTGAAAAACTGTTTTGTAAGTTAACTTTTTCCCACCAAAAATGTATATGCGCGTAAAATTATTTATGAAATTTGGAAAATTTGCCGCAAGCAATGCGCTTGGAATGTCGTTATTTTGTCTGTGCCTCGACTAAGCGTCGAGCGAAGTTTGCTCCTCGGCTTTGCATGCATTGGAATTTCGCTCTAATTTTCCGTTAGATTCATTTCGTGCGCTTGCTGGCGCTGTTCGCCGGTTCTTCGGCAGCCGAAAAATGTTTGACTGCATTTTTGTTTCCATGCATACATAACGGCATTTTGTTTAACGATTTATCAGCGACGTGATTTGTATGTTGACCTTGGTGACCCCACGCATTGGCCGCGGCTGCTGTATGCCTTTGTCATTTCTGTTTGCCTAACGTCAGTATTTTCGTGGTATCCAAAATGTTATCGACAAACTGTTTAGCTATGTTAGATATTAACGGCATTTTTTGCGCCGCTAAATAAAGTGTGTGGCAAATGTTTTGGGGCTGAGTGATAACATGATGTTATTGGCTTTTGGCATTAGGAACGCAGAAGAGCGATAAGTGGTAGTGCAATAATTTTCAGTGGCGACTTTTGAAGTTGGGAATAAATAAGAATTCTTAGAAGCAAAGAAATATTATTTGTTGCGTGTCGGCTGGTTAGGCTGACAAGGCTCTAATGAGTATAAATATACCTCCTTATACATAATGCCAATTATTTTTCGAAATGGAAAATAAAATACATAGATAATAAAAGTAAATTCATTAAAAAAAACAGCAAATCATACAGTATAAAAATATGATAGAAAACAAAAATACGGGCGATTTGTGGTCAAGAAGTGGAGGGTTAAGTTCTTATGTTTTGAAACGGCTTAACGCGTTATTAAGAACAACTAAAAGTTCTATGTTCATGCTAAAAGTTACATGGCAACGTTGAAGGTAATAAAAAAGAACTTTCATATTAAGATTTTTTCACATAACCTCAAAATATACGTGAAAAGTTGAAATAACTATTTTGTTGGACTTTTTACATTTTTTCAGGATGCTTGGTTCAAACTAACCCTATTATTTTCCAAATACATTGTACTTTTGCTGATTTAATATTTATTAAATTTATTTTTGTTTTCATCTAAAAGTTTTGACTTAAGGGGGTATTCTAGTCTAGAAATTTAAAAACATCGATTTTTTTTTATATTTTCAAAGTTTAACTATTCAAGAATATGTGTACAAGAGGATTTTTCAAAATTCAAATTATTTTCGGAGATATAGGCATTTTTCTGACCCGGCATCCAAACTGGTTCGGCCGGAATGCGAAACTTTAAACGTGTTTTTCTCAAACCTGACTTTTTCGGAACGATGCCAACGATTTCTCAGGTTCTACTGAACCGATTTACTTGAAATTTTTATAGAGTCTTCTTTATAAGCTTGTCTATGGTTGGAACTAGCCCCATCCCAAAATTTTTATTTTTATTATTTTTAAAAAATTCGAAATAGTCAGAAAAAGTGATAAAAATTTTTTTTTTTTCAGGCAGTCGCCATTTTGTGAAAAAAATTTTTTCCCACTTTTCCGTAGTTCCAACCATTGCGACATTATTCTAGATTAATTACCTTTTTTTTTGGTTTCAGATAACTAGGAGGGTTGGAATCATGGGTATAGTCACGTGGAAATTTTTAGGGACTCCTCACTTCGTCAGCTCATAATTTTTGAAATTTTTTACTTTTTTTAGTTTTTAATTTTTTCTCTACTCTTCTAAAATTAACAAATAACTAATAAAAAATAATTAACTGCCTTTTTTACGACGCTTTAAAAATTACTTGAAATTCATGCTTCTAGACTAGAATACCCCCTTAATATCAGTAGAAGCCTAGTTTCCAATAAAAGTTCTCTTATGTCCGCTTAAAAAAAAAGTGATGGATTTTTTCTTCGTAGAAATCTCTAGTTTCTGATAGTGTTAAATGTATATATATATATATATATCATTATGGGATTTTTTTACACCGCCAATTAGTCGGCCCCAAACTCATGTTTTGAAAGGAGGAAGGTTGGATGAGGTACCCCGATTGGCTTTTAGTAAGCGCCTCGGAAAGTTCGAGGAAGAAGCGAATAATATTCTCGAAAGACCCATAAACCATTTACCAAAAGTTTAAATGCTTATGAGCGAGAGTGAATATTAATACACCATATTGCACCTACCAAAGTGGTAATCCATTCACAAGACAGCAAATAGTAATAACTCGGCCCAGAGCCCTGAGAACAGAAGGGCCTTCCCCTAAAATAAGAAACCTACGGAGTTAGGAGAATGACTCAGAACACATGAGGTTACCAGAAGCGCTAAAAAAGGTGAAGCATCATGCCTCTTGCAAAGGACCGCCTGAGCGCGACAGTAATGAACCACCAGTTTGAAGGACCCGTAAGGAGAAAATTACTAGTGACGAGGCGGAGGGGAAAAGGAGGTCATACGTGAAGACGGTCCGTCCCTTCAATTGCGTCATAATCGATACTGGCAGACCCGGAGGAAGCATATAAGCGATATAATTTGTATTACAATGACGTAATTAAAAAAATTTAAAAATACATTAAAAGCATGGACAGAATAATTTGGGTGTGTGACTTTGATAAATTAGTGTGGCAGGCATTCTAAATGTAGGCAATAATTTACTTAAAAGGCAGCCCAAATTAATGAACATTAATAAATAAGACATGAAATGACTAAAATTTAAGAGAAATAATAATACAAACTTTATGCTTTGAAGCGCGACTTTGATAAATAAAATTTAGAAATATTCTCATGCCATAAACGGATCCTATTATAAGCAATTTATAGTGTTGAGAGAAAATTTAAACAAAAAAAAAAAAAATATGGACTTTGAAAACAATCTTTGGCAGTAATTGTATAAAAATATAATTCGTATTGTTCGTATTGCGATAACTGTTTAAAAAAATTCATAATCAACATACACAGCATAGAAAGCATATCTTAGGTGCGTGACTTCGATAAATAAGTTCAGTTGTCATCCTAAATGTAGGCAATAATTTAGTTAAAATTACAAAGCAGAGAACATTGTCATTCAAAAAGCAAACATTCGAGTTATTATTTATAAAATATAATATTTTTTAGAAAAATAGTAATAATTTTTTATTTCCATTGAAAAATTTGCAAGCACAACTTCGATGGATTGAAATTATAAATACAAGTACGAAATGTCTTTCATCAAATATAAAGCAAGTAAAAAGAATACAGAAAGATATACTTTCATATATAAAAAATATGAAAAAATAATAATTTCTATGAAGCGCTTTGAAAAGTTGTATACAAGTATAAAAGTTGTGTTGACATGTTGAAATAAAATGGATTTTTTTCGGAAATATTTTGAAAACTGATACATTTTAAATGTGATCCATTATATTTCCTCTAATTTAGTTGATAATAAAAAATATTTAAATTTAAATATGACACTTAATTGTAAGGTACATTTGAATAATTCATGTGTGCTTTCAAGAAAATGAATAATGTTCTCAAGAAGCTTGCCTACATTTAGGGTTCACAAATTTTGTCAACCACCAACAAATATAAGAAATTAATCAAAAAAATTGTAAAAACTTACAAAAAAGCTCGCATGATGTGCAGTCCTACACAGTTATGTCTACATTGCCGCAGTGCTCCCCAACTAGCCCCAACACCACATCAACAATTTTTATTTCGCCTGCAATATTAATAGAAAAATGCTACGCTGTATACCCTTTCTAGCGGATCCTATTCTCCCGATGCTTTTGCGCAACAAGGGTAACTTTCACTGATTTCTTTCTACACGTCATCGAGATAAGAAAGTAAGAAAGTACGGACTTGGGGCGAAACACGAAAACATTTGTGCTGGCGGAAGGTCGGAAAAGAGCGGCGAAATAAAAGTGAAAGTTTTATAGTGTATTTTCAAAGTTTTTTTGTGCGCCTAAAAGCACACTACACACACGTAATCCTTTGAAATATTTGTTTGGCTATGTGCGAGTCGAGCAAGTGCGAAGGATAGGGGTTGTTCGCTTGCAGCTAGCACACACTAGCGTGTAAAAAATTCTCATACGACAAATGTGTAGTTGTATTTACAGTTATGTTAGTGTATATTTGTACTTTGGGGGTAGCAACTATAATCATAAACTTTGGTGGCACACACATATGTGGCGGGCATGTGTGTAGTTTTTCCGCGTAGCGTGTGCTGGTAGCGTGTCGTCGGCCACTATGGCGTATGTGCGATAGTTTTGCATGCTTTCATGCGACTACTGGGCGCCTAGTGCAACGATATGGTAATATTGTTAGTTTTGAAACATAACTATTTCGCTAATAGTTTAGCAGTGCAAATGAGTGTGGCCTTGGTGGGAGCGGTGGTTCGGCAGAAGCATTAGAAAAGCAATTGTGTCTAAGGAAACTGAAAAACTGTAGTTGAAGACGCTGTAAAAATGGTGTTGGGGCGCAGAAAGTTTGTCAAATGCAAGATACAGTGAAAATGCAATGGAAAAACGAAAATAAAAGAGTCAGCCTTTTCTTTTTGCATATATGTAAAATAGCCCACAAGTGCTATGCTGTAAGTTTTCCACATAAATTGTCAACGTTGTAGCATAAAAACGAGAGTCTGGCAACTGCCCCTCTGCCACTTATGCCCGCAAATAAATAAATAACTAAATTAATAATAATGGCGTATAATAAATGCGGCAAACACCTACACTCTTTGCTGTTCGCCATGTCGTAATTTATGAAGGTCTAAATATCCTGCGCGCCAAGTAATGCGCGAGCAAGACGCTGCGTGCGCTCTACACGCGGCAAGGCGGCAAATAAGCGTTGCTTCTATGAATTGTGGAGTCATTGCCGGGATCGTGCAAATGGCAGATGGGGTACTACTTTTCCCCACTGGATGGCAACAAAACTTATGCACCTGCCTTATCAGCGGCGCCAACTCCCTTTTCTCCCCCACAACACGCAGCAGAACTGTTTATTTTTTATCAGCCGCGCGTTTCATATGATTAGTATGATTTGTCAGCGCTTATTCTCACAGGTGAATTAATAAAAAATGCCATGATTTGTTGATAAAGATTGCATAATTTACCTGGGTTCAGCAGGCGTCCAGAAAGACGAGCAGACATACGATTTGGGGATTTTTAGCGCGAACAAAAAATGAAATCAGGCGCCAACTGAAAAAGTCAAGAGAAAGTTAGACGTTGAAGTGGCGAAGTAAAGTATGTCCTGCGGGATGCCGTTAATGGTTGAGAAACGGTTAGGCGCTTAACGGCAGCAGCAGCGATAGGAGGTCGCAGTGCCGCAGGGTTAAACAAAAATACAAAAAAAAAAATAATAATAATAACATACATTATATTTGTATGAAGAGAGTTAAAAGTATGCAGCACACATATGCTGTGAGAGAAATCATGAGAGCACACGTCCACATACACGAGCGGCTATGCTTGGCAACACAGCTTACATGGCAACTAGACTTTTTTTAAATTTTTTCTTATGGCCAGCTTTTATGAAAGAAAGTGGATACACAAACACTTGTAAAAAACACTTACAAGCCATACACACGTATATGTACATACACACATACCTATATGTACATACATATATATGCAAGATGTGCTCTAAGCACTCGACATTTCTAAATTAGCTAAATGGATGTCGAGCAACAAAGCCCCTCAAACATTGTATTACATACACACTCACATCCACATATGCGTTTCTAATGTTATGCCGGCACGCCTGTAGCGTTAGAAAATTCTATATCAAATGCATGCAAGGAATTTCGATATTAGAAAGTGACAGGCGAACAGCACGCGGCAATAGGGCGATATCGACATTAGAACATTTGATGCCACAGCTGTTGGTGCATGCCACACATATACATATACAAGTTTACATTATAAAAATAGAAGTATTATGGAAGCGTGCTACAACAACAACTAACCACCAGAAAACGCACTCATGCGCACAGCCGCACAGACAGCTCCCACATATGGGAAAGCATCGTGTACACGCCTCGTGTAGAGTGTCGCCCACGAATGTTTTGGGGGTGGCTTGGCGAAGTGCGTTTGGCGCTCAGGCGACGATGGTGTAATACTTGCAAAGAACTGAGGTGTTTTTGAGTAGAGATTTTCATATGTGTGTACAACAAATACTACCTTGAATATATATACATTTGTAAAGTAAATATGTATAGATTTGACTACAGACAAAGGACTTGTGTACTTTGGCCAGCAATGCTCTACAAACAGGAAATGAATACAAACTTTTTTCCACAGTTATGTCTATACATTAGGGTGTAGCCCGCATACGAGAGAACATCTCTTATATTACCATATTTCCGGTTTTAGACCCATAGTCTCTTAAGCAAAGGTGTTCAGAATAACACCGGTCAACACGATTTTTGGGTCTGACCTCTACATGTTAAATTTTAGTTTCTCCTATGACAAAAATAAGAAAAAAAATTTTCCCCCGGTTAAAGTTTGCTTTCGTACAAATTAGAGGAATTTTTCGATTTTTTTTCTTACCTTCTAAAGTATTTATTCAATTAACGCAGGCGAAGTGAGGTACCCAATTTTCATTTTGATTACTGACTTTTAGGTTGAAATAGGCTTCATAGGCTTCCCAAAGTTTCAAATTTGTTGAAGCAAATTTTTTACTTCTAACTTTAATAAATTCACCGCAAATAAAACAGAATAAATCAAAATCATTTTTACACTGACTTGATGTCATTTTTTAACTGAGTAATACACTGATATTGTTGTTACAGCTATAATAAACAGGTTAACATTCACTACTGTGCCTCTTACAAATAATAATACTGTTTACTTTCGGGTTAATCAAAGTGCTGCCATCTTTGATTTATGAAATAAATTAAAATATACTTATCGATGTTGATTAGCCCAAAGCAAACTTTAAGATCTAAAGATTAATATTTAAGTGTTTTTCAATGTCTAGAATCAGAATTCAAGCATGAGAACAGAAACCCAAAAAAAAAATATTTTTTTTGTTGACCGGTGTAATCGGTTAAACATTTCCCGTATAAGCAAATTTCCGTTTTTGTTGGCTCCCTGTAAATCAACCCGCTTGTGTCGTGTCGAGATATCGGCGATAACTTTGGGCAAGCGGTTATCAGAATCAAGTCCAGTTAAATTCTGATTAAGAAAACCGGTTTAGTTAGACTAAAGGCTGGCGAGAGCAACATTCTCTCACCTCAATAGGGATCATCGAACTGACCGACAGTCTAACACTGTAGTCCTCATATCAGTCTGATTAAAACCCTGGCAGGTCTTTAAGTACGTTCAAAGCAAGCCGCCATAAATTTGGTATGTACAGGTTCAATTGAGGCGAGCTCCTGGCTGTGAACCTAAACTCCCGCAAGGACTTGTGACAAACCTCGCGTGATCGCACGGCTTGTATAGATAATCATGGGGCTCAATAGAGAAACGGTTTCAGGAGGCTTGAAGCAGAGACTTATTAGCATAAAATAACAAGAAAAAGAACAGTACGAACACAACAAAACAAAGACGACCAAAATGAAAAATACGGAACAGTTTTCCGTGGGCTCTGAGGTAACCTATACTAACTGTCACACCAAAAGAAACGGAGAAAGCTGTAGAAGAGACAGTTTTAATGGAAACAGCATCTAGACAAGCAGGATCCGCAATGTAAACAGAAGTCCGGAGCTCCCATAACAGAAGGGGGGACCTCAATGCATATGGTTGAGCTAATGCCGAAAATATCGAATAAATGAGAAACAAGCATGAATTCATGATAATCTTTGGCGGCCATTAACGTCTAAGGAGATGAACTGGATAACGGAGTCTATCTGATTCAAGTAGCCGCAAAGTTGCAAGTTAATTAGAAGCAAAATTCGCCTAGATTTCCAACTAGTAGCGCGGCAATCCACCAAAAACCGCTTTGCAGTGCAAATGTGTCACCCATAAGAAACTAGGTGACCTGATTTGTCGATGAATTTTCGTGCTAAAAGTTTCACTTGTAATTTGAGAACCACCCTAATACATAAAATATAATAAGTTTTTCGAAGACATGCATTTTATATTTCAACAAAATTAAAATATAATCACTTCATGCGTTTAAGATCCACCCTAATCAACAAAAACAAATACGTTTTCATCAAAAATACAACAATAAGAAAATCGATTATTTTAGCGTTGGCGCTCGCTCACATGCGTCAACTACTATCTATTAAATGTCCTTTGATCGCCGCCTGTTACCAAAGAACTTCGCTGCTAAACAACAGTTGGCATTATAGACTACTCTAAAAGAATGGAATGAAAGCCAATTCAAGAAACCAAATATACTCACTTGCAGGAAATGAAAACGCTGGTTTATATTAACTAAGCAAATCAGTCCCACCTTTTGCCTGCAACTTCGCATAATCGCCTGGTATTTAAGCTCAACTGGAGTTGGCCTTAGTGGCGCTTATTTATGTGCAAATTTAGTCAAAAGCATTAAAAAGCATAATAATTATTAAGAAGTTGTATTTGGCTGGGGGCTTATGCTTATGCTTAAAAGCATGGCTATGAGGAAGTTAAGCGTTCTCGGAACTTGTTTTGCTTTAAGTTCACAAGGACTTTAATATTCGCGAAACAAAAGCTTCGAAAGTTTGGAAAATTGCGCTTTTGCTAGTTTTTTTTGCATCAAACAAATTACGTGGTTTTAGAGAAAAGTTATGACCTTTTACATATTTAAGGAATATTATTGACCTTATAGTGACGGAAAGTTCTATTTGAGCTTTATAACTGTATGAGCATGATAGTAAAGCTGAATCTAAATAAGTGTAATTAACTGCGAAGCAGCATATTCTTAGTGCTTTGTGACCAGAATGTGACTTTGGTTTTAGTGAGCTTGAAAACTTTTTTGAAACCATCGCTTAACAAAGCTTTGATATCGACTTTGTCAAAAAAGTTGTATACTTGAATTATGAACTTTTTGATTTCCAAGTGGTAAAAAAGTTTAAAACTTATTATTCTTTAAAAGTATTTTAAGCTCCCTTGGAAGGAAACATATTTTTTTCCATTTATATTTTTTAGCTCCGTTTTAAGTATCTACTCATAAAGAGTATGGAGGTTTTAGCAGTTCAGTGCTTGCTTGCACTTCTTAACAATGGTGTGGGAAGCTAACAAAAACCGTATTGCGGTGACTTCTTTACATAAATGTGGAAAAAACGCAAATAGAGTTTTTGAGCTTCTAAAAAAATATAATATTTCTAGAATGGTTTTTAGCCGCGCTATTCAGCCTTTTCTCTAAACGTCTACCGTTGATGACAGAGAGAAGAATTGTTGTCCGCGCGTGATTCGAACCAATTCAAATATAAAAAGTAGGAAAAAGTTCGGGTATAACCGCAGGTCTCATACTCCAGCAACTTGAAGTGATTAAAGCCAAGGCATTACCTTCAAGTACAAAGGGCTTATTAGTTATATGGGGTCTAGGGCGAGTTTTCACCCAATTTTATTCATCCTAAGCACAAACAAGCACCGTTATAAGAAAAACACGCTCTCCCAATTTTATTAAGGTAAGTCAGATATTGGCCGATATATGCGGTATGAAGTGACCCGATAGTTCGAAAATCTCTATATTAGATTTATGGGGGCTAAGGGAATTTTTGACTGTTTCGACCCATTAGTTATACACAGACAAACAGGAAAGGATTCTCTGTGAATTTAAATTTTTGGTAAAAAGTCAACTATACACCCAGTGTTGCTTAATAGTTTTGGTTTGATTTGGGCAATTTTTGGTCATATGGTGGCGCACCACAAAAGCACTATTAGCGCAAGTTTTATTCTGGTATATTATTTGGCTGTAGTCCGATTTCGCCCATTTTTACACTGTAGCATAAAAATGTCAAAGGAACATCACGTACCAAATTTGGTTGGAATCGGTAGGATGGGTTTCGAGATATAGTATTTCACTTCAAGTGGGAGATCGTGCACTTTTGACCAAAGCTCCATTAAAGGCCTCATATGCCATTTCGGTGGTAAAATTTAATGCCTCTGCTTTATTTAATGGTTGATTTATCGCGCTTTTTGTAGTTTTCAACAGTACCGTTATATGGGGAGTGAACGGGATTATCATCCGATTTCATCAATTTTCACACTGTCGGTAGGATATAATATTTGGTGAATTCGGTTGATGTAGCTTCAGTGGTTTAGGAGATACTACTGTGCCCAAAAAGGTGACATTGTCTTTATTTTGAAAACTGTTTATTTATTCTTCCAAATCAATTTCACCCCCTTCAAAGTCAATGCACTTATGCCAACGGATTTTCCAATCTTCGACACACTGGTTGGAGTCACTTTCCGGGATGGCCTTCAGTTCCGTCTTCGCTGGAGATTCAAGCCAATCTCCTCTATCGTATAAAAACGGTGTCCCCGGTGTGGTCTTTTGAGCTTGGCGAACAGCCAGAAGTCGCACGGCGCCGGATCAGGTGAATACGGTGGTTGCGGAACGATATGGGTTGAGTTTTTAACGAAATGATCACGAATTACGTGGGCAGTATGGGATGGTGCATTATCGTGGTGTAAAAACCAAGAATTGTCTTCCCACAATTCCGGCCTTTTTAGGCGGATAGCGTTACGCAAACGACGCATAACATTCAAATAATATTCCTTGTTGACTGTTTGACCGGTTGGAAGGAATTCATATTGCTCAACACCACAATAATCGAAGAAAACAGTCAACATGATCTTGATTTTTGAGCGACTTTGGCGCGATTTTTTTTGGTCTCGGCTCTCTTTTGGCACGATATTCGCTCGATTGATCGGTTGTTTCGGGGTCGTAAGCATAGATCTAAGTCTCATCGGTAGTTATAATGCATTTCATGATACCCTGGTAGTCGGAAAGCATCGTTTCACACACTTCAACGCGACGCCTTTTTTTCAAAAAATTCAATGTTTTCGGTACCAGTCGAGATTTGAAGCGCTTGAGACCCAAAACATCCTTCAAACGGGTATTGGCTGAGCCCTTCGATATGCCAACTTCATCAGCAAGGTCTCTAATTGTTAATCGACGGTCTTTCAACACCAAATCTTTGATTTGTTGAACGTGAGCTTCGTTGGATGAGGTTGATGGTCGCCCTGGACGCTCTTCGTCTTCGACATGTTCACGGCCGGCTTGGAACTCACTATACCACTTGTAAACATTTTTTTTAGACATAGCCTCATCACCAAGGGCTTTCTGCATCATCCTCAACGTATCATCAGCAGAAAATTGATTCCGTAAACAAAATTTAATGCAAATTCTCACTTTTAGCATCTCACAAAACGACGTATCTCAAACACTAATGAATATTTTGACATGAAATTTGACATAAATGTGACTGACAGTACTACCAACCTAAAAAAAAATAATTCTTCAAATCCTTCCATGCGCGCAGTTTAAATTCAAATGTCACCTTATTTTTTGAGCACAGTAGTATGTGTTTATATTTGAGACACATAACGCTCTTTTTGAAATGAATTTCAAGCAATGTTACTCTAACAAGCACCTTGCATGTACAATTATCTGTCAGAAATTTAGAAGATAAATATCGAACCTAAAAATCTAAAAACTTTAACCAAAAAACTAACACCGAAGCTTTAAAATCCTTCACAAATATGATGCCGATCGTTCAGTTTGTTTGGCAGCTATATGCTGTAGGAATCTGTTCTAAACAATTTCTCAGGAGACTGCATTGTTGTGATAGATAATGATCCATGCCAATTTTTGTGAAAATATCTCGTCAAATGAAAAACTTTTTCATGCAATGCTATAGTGGTCCGATATCAGCGCTGCCGATAAATTAGCAGTTTCTTGTGGAGAAAAGAACATGCCCAAAATTTCAAATCGATATCTCAAAAACTGAGCGACTATTTTGCGTATATACGTACAGACGATGGATGCGCAGACATGTAGGTTAAGGGGCTATACCAGTGTGACACTTTCAAAAAAAAATTTTTTTTTTATTTGCTTTTTAGATAGTTTATATTTCCAAAAATATCCTGTGAAATCAGCAAGGTCGTATCTTGAATAGTGTTTGGATGGCAGCGTTCTAAAAAACGACCGCTCTGAGGTATATGTAGTCATATATGTATGTATGAGTGAAACTTCAAACGCGTTTTTCTCGAAACGACATTTTTCAAAGTTGCTGGCGTCATAACTCAACGAGAAATTGACCGATCGACTTCAAATAAAAACTGAGTATTTTTGAATACATTTACTATACAATGACCTAGGATATTTTTGATTGGTTGAGAATTGTCAATTTGGCATTAAAAAACAATCATTTTTTACCTAAAAAACATGTTTTTTGTTCAAAATTACTTCATTTTCTTAATTTTTGATATTTTTCAAAGATCGTAGTTCCTTGTATAGGAAATATCTTTAAGTTTAATAAACTTTTCAAATTTTTTATTACAGCCACTCATTCGGCCGGAATCATTCCAGCACTTTTTTTTTTGGTACCTCCGAAGACAGCTCATAACTCCGTTTTTTTTATTTTTTTAATTTTTGTAAAAAAAACATCTTGAAATATAGCTGAAAATATACTTTATTACGTTCAAAAAGTTCGCAATATTCAATTGCGTACTTTGTCTTGAAAAAATTTACGAAAATAACCTAACTTTTCATGCGTCACACTGGTATAGCCCCTTAAATCGATTTATCGATTTATCGCATTATCCTGATCTTCTTGGACGTTTTCGTTTGGGTAGTAAAAGCTTTGTGGCAAAGTTAATATACATATCTTCTTTGGTGTATAAAAAACCAATTTATTTAAATACTTACCCCGATTTAAGCACCCTGTGCAGAAACATAATTTCACAATGTCAGGTTGATTAGTGTACAGTGTTCCAAACGCCAGCAAGAATATACATTATTACATTTGAGAAAAATACTTATACACAACTCATTTGAAACACGTCGATGTCAGGGGGCCATGGAGTTACGTGCCAACCCCCACAATTCAACGTGCGCATGCACACAACTGAAGCGAGCTAAAAATAAATACATAAAATAAATAATAAGCTTACAAATCACAACAAATAGGCGGCGCTGCACAAAACACAAAAACAACAAACACAACTCAGCGATAATAAAGAAACAAAATCACAACGTATTTACAAAGGTTAGAACTGTAAGAGTACGAGTAGGTCATAACAAATTCCGTTAGGCGGCACACCTGCTGTCGCTTGCTGGGCGCTTGGTCGCAAAACATTTCTCAAGCTTTGAAGATTACAAAATCACTTAGCGAACGCTTTGAAGTGGTGCCCGAGAGCACTTAAGGGCCACTCGTAAGTGACGAATTCAATTACTAAGGATCAAAGCGGTCTAGAGGTGAGCCGAGCCGACACCAAAGGCGGTGCAAAAGGTGAAAAGTTGCAGATATAAAGGGGTTGCTTGACACCGGCTGGTTGTCACTCGTCTTCACTCATGTGCAAGTGTGTGCGTTGGTGGCGCCTGTGTAACCGCAAGGACATTGCAAAAGTCACACTTGAAGACACAACGAATAGGTTAGCATAATTTCAGGCGCATAAACAGTGCTTTCGAAATTCGAAATAGGCAATAACACATAAATGCAATGTGTTGGCTCATTGGCTTAATGTGCTGTTATAAATTTATTACTCTTGTTTACAAAACATGTATATTTAGTCAATAACCACACGTGACACGTGCATGTGGTTGTAGTCGTTTACAAATAAAATATGTAATAATAAGCGCTTTTGTGTGTGTGTTGCATGTCAAACAGCTGTGTTTGTGTTAAGCCGCTTACACGCTGTGAATACCGTTATTTGTTGCACCCCATATGTATTTACAACTATTTACATACATATATGTGTTGCATACATTGTGGCAACATTGCCCACCTACAACACCTGCCTGCATGTGTGGGTGTGAGCTTTTATAGCAGCTCTGTGCTCATCCATGCTTGCATATATGATTGCAAGTAACCACATATGTATAATAGGGTATGTAAATATGTATATATGGTATTTAATATGTATAAGTATGTGTAAATATGTGATTAAGGCATTATTTACACTTGTAAAGTATCTAAATATTTATGTTTATTCGAATTATTATTTTTTCTTTCTTTTTTTTTGTCTGCCTGCACATACACACTCATATATGTACGAAGCGGCGCTCACCTGCCAGCGCGGCGTTTATGATGTATTTGTATGTATGTGCCGACATATATACGCTTAGACATAAGTATATGAATTACGAATAGGTTCGCAGGATATACGCGCAAGTTACAAAGCACCACCCGCCTCCCGCGCGCTCCATGCAACCACTGAGCAATCCACTAATAGCCGGTGCCACATTCACCTCACACGCTCTCATAGCTTCATTTATTCATTCATTTACTACAACACACACACACTAACACACAGGCTTGCATATCGTGCGCCGGGCGGCACTCGTGCTGTCCTTAGTGTATCAATGCCACATTTAGTGCTTGTAATATAGCAGTTACCGTTATTTGTTTACATTTGTTTTGTGCCGCTATTTGTTTTTGCTGTAACTACAGTTATATCACACTAACACTCAAACAGCATATCACAGTTGGCTTTATGCATGTGTACGTACATGTGTAGGTGTGTGTGAGTGTCATAAATAACACGGCCGACATATGGTCGTCGAGCACCCTCTGCCACACGGCAAACTAACGGTATCAAATATATAGTCAAATACAGACCTACATGTGGAAATCTACTTCTTACATAAAAGTTTATAGAGATGCTTAAGTATATTCTTATGTTTTATGCTTCTTATGTGTCGCTGTAACAATTTTTTCCTTCCACACTTCTGGGCTACATTGCATTGCTTTTCAGGCTACATTCATTATGGTCTCAGCAAAACTTTATCGCTCTTTGCTTATTTCTTTTCCTTTAACGTTTCTTTTGCCTTCGCCGTCCGCTTTTTGAAAAATGTTTGCGTAGAAAAGCTTCAATACCAATAACACCATCTTATGCTTTTCTTTTCAACTTTGTTGCAAGTGAATTTTAATAAATGAAATGTCAAGATATACATACATAAACATATTTATATAAATGTATATACATATTTATCACTGTCATCGAATCGCCAGTACTTGGAGAGTTGCGAAATTAGCTACATAGTTCAATCAAATAAGGTTTCAATAGTACGAGATTAAATCACTTTAATAATGATGAGGAAAAAGAGCAAGTAAGACATGGTGAGCGCAAGAGAGGCGAATCGGAGCCATCTTATGCCCTGATCTTCCGTAATTTTAAATTGAAAGTTTAATGCAGCAATTATACTCAGGACCAAATCTCCCTAATATAATATCAACCAATCGGTACTTCTGATTTTTGAATTCAAATACACATTGTGGCAAAGAAGCATCCGGAAATTAAATTCTTCGGGTAATTGATACAAGGTCTGTCGCAAAAGAAACAGAACTTTCTAAATATAACTGTTTCTGGTGGCGCCACCTATTGGTGGATATATGAAATAAAAAGTTTGATCTCTTGTTGACATTTCGTAAAAATTTTAAGACAATTGGATAACTACAATCGATGTTATCGAACAAAAAGTGACAGCAGCTTTTGGTCATTGGTCGTAAAATGCATTTTGAACAAAGAGCAAATATTGAATTTTGTTTTAAACTTGGGAAAACGTTTACTGAAACATTTCAAATGATGAAAAAAGTGTATGGTGATCAGTGCCAGTCCCGTAGTAATGTGCATGAGTGGTTTAAGCGATTCCAAGAAGGTCGTGAGGACCTTTGTGACGATCAGAAGTCACCGAAAAAAAGTCGTCTTCAGAAGTCAAAAATAAAGACAATGCTGATTTGTTTTTACGATTCCGAGGGTATTGTACACCGAGAGTTCGTCTCACTTGGCCAAACGATTAATGTTGTGTTTTACCTTGGTGTTATGAAGCGTCTTTTGTCACGTAATCGCCGTGCTCGACCCTAATACCTTGAGGCAGGGTCCTGGCGCCTGTTGCACGATAATGCGCCGTGTCATCGGTCGACGCTTGTCACTGATTTTTTGACAAAAAACTTCATATTAACCACTAATCACTCACCCTACTCACCTGATCTGGCACCCTGTGATTTTTACTTATTTGAAAAACTTCATTTCCCCATGAAAGGGCACTGGTTTCAGGACATTTGAGCTATTCAAAAGGCGACGACCGATATTCTCAAGAGCATTCCGAAAAATGACCTTAAACACTCATTCGAAATACTAATTGACCGGGCTAAACGCGGTATCGAAGCATAAGGAAACTACATTGAATAAAAAAGTATAACTTTTGAAAAATATTAATTTTTTGTTGTTTTTAACAGTCCTGTTTCTTTTGCGACAGACCTTGTATTTCAAAAAAATCTATTTTGCTAAGTTGGTAGGACTGTCCTTAATTAATATTTCAAATATGAGCGCAACTTGTCAACCAGTTTGGTTACAGTGGAAGAATTTGACTAAAATTTTGTATTTCTAACAAAATTTCGTGTACAAAATCGTTGCAAATGTTGGAAAAGGCGATTTAGTTTTATCAAAAACACAAGTCCACCAGTGGTTTAAAACCTTCAAAGACCTCGAGAGGTCGTTGAAGGCATGTCTCATTCTGGGCAAACTACGACCTCTTCAACTGATGAAAATATTAAGAAAAAGGAGGATATGGTCCTTGAAACTCGTTAGGTAAGTGTTAGAGAGATGACAAGAGAGATTGACATTTCGCTCGAGTCCGTTCGAATGATTTTGGTGGATATTTTGATAAAGATAAAGCTGAATTTTTCTCAATAAGAGTACCGTTAACATGTCTCTGTGGGTATGCTTAATCGTGCGAATTTCAATCACACATTTATTGAAAACATTATAACTGTCGATGAGACATTGCTTTATGAGTTTAACATGCAAACAAGTCAACAATTATCGGAATGGAAGGAAAAACGAGTCAAAACCAAAATAAAACACCCAAAATATAGATGATGTTCATTGTTTTTTCAATATTCGTAGTTGGATGCATCATTAATTTGTTAGGGAGGGACAATAAACATAAACCTGGCAAAAATTTTAAGAAACAATAAACAAACATTATGGTCCAAATACAAACATTCCAGAACTGACAATAATTTCATAAGCTATAAAAAAGTGAACGCGTTGTTTAGAAAAGAATTAAAATCTGCGAAACGAAAAGCTTTAGAAACACTCACCGCCAATATTAACCCATTTTCGAGCACAAAAAAAATTTGGTCAGACATTAAAATTCTTACAGGCTCCTCACAACGATCCAGCATGCCGTTTATACATTCAGCCCAAGGTCCTATTTATAACCCTCAAGACATTGCTCAGAAGTTTGCGGACACATGGTCAGATAATTCCATCAGTCATTTTCAATTTTCACAATGATTTCAACACCTTAAAAAGCCAAACAATCTCTGAAAACTACAATAACCCATTTCCCTCACCCAGAGCCGTCCAAGCAGATGCTCCCATCACATTAAGTGAATTCGATGTAACAATTGCATCGATGACTGATAAAACTCCAGGATTGGACAAAATTTCCTACCCCATCCTTAAAAATCTCCCTCGATCCCTTAAAATACGTTTAATTTCTCTTTACAATAAAATCCCCAGCGAGGGAATCTATCCACAGGAGTGGAAGACAGCTTCCGTCCTTCCCATCCCCAAGCCCAATAAACCTACTTCTCAAATAGAAAATTATAGAACCATATCCTTACTTCCTTGCATGTCCAAAATTCTGTAGAAAATAATATCTGTAAGAGTTATGTGGTTTGCCAAAGCAAACGCTTTTATAAAACCCCAACAATTTGGCTTCCAAAAAGGTTTAGGAGTAACTGACGCTCTGTTATTTTTCGAACACTATGCCTCTACGGCTTTGTCAAACCGAAATCACGTTTCTGTGCTAAGTTTAGACTTTGAAAAAGCATTTGACAGGATTGGACCTCACATGGTACTCAGGGAACTTAAAAAATGGAATGTTGGCGAAAAACTATATAGTATAATAAAATCGTTTTTGAACCACCGCAAACTTTTTGTTATTGCCAATAAGCATAAATCCGGCCTACACGATCTGTTTAATGGTATACCACAGGGATCACCTCTTTCTGCTGCGTTATTTACCATTGCGTTCAATGAAATAAGTACAATTATAAGTTCTAGTGGAGCTGTCAAACACTGCATCTATGCCGATGATGTTTTAATATTCTCTCAAACTCATGATCTAAACCAAGTTAAACACAAATTTTTAAATATATTTAATAAAATAAGTAATTGTAGTAAAACTTTTCACATATGTCGGAAACAAAAGTGCTCCTTTCCTAATATATCCTTTTCAAACGTTGATCTCCCACATACTAATAAATTAAGAATCTTAGGACTTATATTCGACAACAAATTAACTTTCAAAGAGCATTGTAAATATGTTAGAGTAAGTCTTTTTTCTAGGCTGAATATAATTAAATTTTTATCTTCTAAATACTGCTTAGTACATACAAATACTCTTGTCAATATAACAAAAGCTTTAATATTATCTAAAATTGACTTCGGACTTTGTATTTAAGGAGTTCTATTTGACCGTATTGAGGCATTTGCGTAAGAACATCCATTGAAAACGGCCGGAATTGGGTAAGAACAATTTATGGATTTTACACGATGGTATTGCACCTTCGCATCGAGCAGCGATTCTGACCGAATCCAAAGCTGAAAACGCAATGAATACCATCGATCAATAACCGTATTCACCTGATTTCAATCCATGTGATTTTTTCTTGTTCCCCAAACTGAAGTTGAGGCTCCGTGGAACACGTTTTCAGTCGATCGAAAAGATAAACCCAAATTCGCTGAAGGAGCTGAAGACCATCCCAAAAAGTGAAAGTATGAAAAGTGTTTCGAGGACTGGAAAAATCGTTGGCATAAATGTATTACATCTGGTGGGGATTACTCTGAAGGTATGCTGATGAATAATTAAATACGAGGTGTGTTCAAAAAGTATCGCGAATTTTGTGTTTTTTCAAAAATTATTTATTTATTCATGAATATCTATTTTGTCCCCTTCAAGGTAATCCTCATGAGATATTATACACTTGTGCCAACGGTTTTTCCAATCTTCGAAGCACTTCAAAAAATCATTTTTTTTTATCTTCTTCAGACGACATCGAAGTCTTTATCTCGTCAAGAGAAGCGTAACGTCGTCCTTTCATGGGCCTCTTCAGTTTAGGGAACAAGAAAAAGTCACAGGGGGCCAGATCTGGGGAATACGGTGGCTGCGGCATCATTAGTGTGTTGTTTTTGGCCAAAAAGTCGCGCACAAGCAACGATGTGTGTGAGCAGGGGCGTTATCGTGGTGCAAAAGCCAATTTTTGTTCTTCTACAAATCCGGGCGTAACTTGCAGGTAATATCATAATGCACCACGCCCCTGCAATCGAAGAAAACTGTCAGTTACGATTCGCGATACTTTTTGAACACACCTCGTATTTTGCGTTTTATTCACAATTTTCTTTTTTGTCGCAATGTATGTGGGCTAGGCCAGACTTGATTTAACACATTTTTGAGACAGGGGCATATTGTTATCAGGAGATGATTCTCTATAAATTTCATGAATATATCTCAAAGATTGACCAATATTGTCGGTATAAGGTCCGACAAATGCACTGAGGTTCATATTTGTGATCTCTGGGGGCTTAAAAATGTATGGCCCCATTTCAAAAGTTTTTATGTAAGAGGTGGCATATCTTAAAGGCGTGTGTCGTACTACTAGGACTCTGTTTAAGGAAAATCAACCAGCAATGATTGTTATGGTAAGTTTAGATGTGCTGAAATGAGCACCAAAGACGGTGAACTCAGTGCATGACCAAAAGGCGTTGTTACCGACGAAAATGTCAAAAAGTCCACAAAATTATTTTTGATGACCGTAAGAGAAGTTTTTTGATATAGCAGGCATTCTAAGGATATTAATTAAACATGTACATCATATCATTCACGAATATTTGATATGAGAAACCTCTCTGTAAAGTAGATGCCGCGCGAGCTCACTTTTGACCAAAAATAACGACGAGGTGACGAGCTTTGGAACATTGTTTGAAGATGTTTAAGCATAATAAAATCGAGGTTTTGCGCAGATATGTGAAAGTGGATGAAACATGGCTCCAGCATTTCACTCCGAAGTCCTATCGACAGTCAGCCGATTGGACTGAACACGATGAACCCGTTCCAAAGCGTGGAAAAACGCAACACTCAGCCGACAAGGTTACGGCGTCTGTATTTTGCAATGCGCGCGTATTTAAATTGAGCAATGCCGCGACAAATATTTTCCTAGAAAGCACTTGTCAGTTCTGTTGACTTCAACGCAGAATATGCATACTGATAATAATAATGATTACAGAAATAATAATTAATGTTGAATTTAATATGTTAACAACTTATAAAAACACTAATCAAAGGCCATAATCAAAAGTAATGCTTCCACGCCCTTCTGTGTGTGCACGCGAAAGAAAACAAAACTGGTAAAAGCTGCAGGCGAATGAACCCAAAGGAAAGTGAAAGTTGCGTACCAGAAGTGACTGGCCAACGCGTGACGGCGCGGTTCCGCTGGCTGAGCGCCGATGAAGGCGGCGGCAACGTGTGTGGCGGTGATAAAAGTTTATTGCGCTTTTAAGAATTTACAACAACAATAAACGGATCTATGTTGAGTGCAACGCGTTGCAGAAGGAAGCGGAATATCAACAACAAAACAAATATCCACTTAATTAGACATTTGCAGACAAAGTTGCGCGGATACACACGCAGAAGACAGAACGATGAAATCCAAGTGTTGGTGTGGTGATATTGGTGTTGGTGCACTGCCACCTCCTCTGCTAAGTTCAGCAACCAGAAAAATCACAGCTGTGGCAGGCGATTTTTTCACTTCATATTGCTGTTTTTGTTGCTGCCGATTCTGCTTAGTCACATTTATCTAACTACTTCCATATAAACGGCGCATTCTATGGCTGGGAACTGCTTTTGTGCTGCTCCATTTAATGTCGTGATGGCATTGGCTTCACCACGGCGCTGTCTGCCTATCTCTGAGCGCATTGCAGCGATCGCGCACTCACGCACACATACATACATGCGCGCGCTAGCTTTGTGTGACTGTAACTTCCCGTATTCGTGTCGTTGGGCTGCGCACGCGATCCCCTGCAGTGGCCGCGGCTGCCGACGGCGGCTTCCATTGCGATCGCGCTTGTGGCAAACGGAGTTTGCCTGCATGTGTGTGTGTGTGTGTGTGTACATGGCGTTGCATGCTTTGGCAGTACATGCTTAGGCGCAATATTCCTAATTTATATGTTCATGGGCACACATGAGTACTCGTGGCCGATTCGTAGAAATCGTAAAATTTCATCTGTGATACCTTCTGCGGCGCAGCAAGCTGTTTGCTGCTCCAACCCAGCGCGCGCTGTTCTTCCGCCTTGTCGTGTGAGACGGTCGCTGCGCCGCGCTGCGATCGGTTCTGTAATCACATGCTTTGTGCGACGCAATTACTATTTAAGTACATGCAATTACCAGACGAATTAGTTGCAAATAAAAGCAAAGGGAGGTGCTGTTGCTGCTACTAAATGGCACGGCACAGCATGGCAAGGCATGGCACTCGGGCGACAGCGCCTGCAGCTTTGTGACGGTGTAGGTGAAAAGCGATCACACAACGTTCACTGGCGTACTGTGGGGCGTGTCGGAAGCGCATTGGAATTTTCATTAACATTATGTAACACTAAGTGTCTAATCATTTTTTAATGCTTCCGTCAACACAAAGTTATATGAGATTATAATATCTGTTGTTGTTGTGTTTGCATAATAGGAGTAATATGAGTTTCTTTTTAATTGCGTCAGGCCTTAAACCCTTTTAGCTCTTTTGTTATTATTTCTTAATCTCGCTCACATTCCGAACAATTCTAAGAATTGGAATAATAAAGAGGAGTAAAGTGGGGTCACTGAGACCGATGACAGTTGAAACATTCAAACTAGAAATACCAAGAGTAGCTGAGTCTTTTCTAGTAACCAAAGAAAGTGATTTTTCAGATAATAAGAAAAATCTTTCTCTTGTCTCACAAACATCACTATATTACCATTATATAGGATATTTTCCTGTGCCTCATGTTGAGACGAACGTAATTTGATACTTTTTTGGAAATTTTTTAGTTCCTCAGGATAAGTATCTAACATCATTATTGTCTTCGCAGTTCGATGTAAAATATATTGGATCTATGGGTTAACATTTGTATATCCTGAAAAAGGTATATCAAGTTAGTTACGAACTTTGTAACATGCGGAAAGAAATGTTGGAGATCCTATATACCATAGTACATCGTCTCCTAAAATGCAATATAATGCAAAATAATTTTTTATAAGTTTACAGGTGAAGGAAAAACGATAAAATACTAGTATAGAAACAAAATTTGAGTTTTGGTTATAAAATGGTTATATATTGGTTATCACACACTCATATTGAAACAAAATTTGAGTTTTAATTATAAAATGGTTATATTGTATTTTGGTTATTATATCTTTTTTAATTTTTTTTGATGATACGTTGTTTTGCATTTTAGGTAACGTTATCTATGTATGTATTTTAAGAGGGGTCAGAAAAAACGAAAAACTCAAAATAATCAAACCTTCAACCATTAATTTCTTTGAAACGGTTAGGTTTACGAAAAATCGTAGAATACCATTTTGTACAGCATTAAATTTTCTATACAATCTAAGGAAGCAGATATGTTTCAAGTAGTTGGCAGCAAGATAGGAATTTCTCTATCTGATAATAAGAAAAAATACAAAATTTTAAGGGGGTATTCTAAACTAGAAATTTAAAAAATCAATTTTTTTTTTATATTTTCAAAGTTTAACTGTTCAAGAATATATGTACAAGAGGACTTTTCAAAATTCAAATTAGTTTCGGAGATATAGGCATTTTTCTGACCCGGCATCCAAACTGGTTCGGCCGGAACGCGAAATTTTAAACGCGTTTTTCTCAAAACTGACTTTTTCGGAACGATACCCACGATTTCTCAGGTTTTACTGGACCGATTTACTTGAAATTTTTATAGAGTCTTCTTTATAAACTTGTCTATGGTTGGAACTAGCCCCATCCCCAAATTTTTATTTTTATTATTTTAAAAAAATTCGAAATAGTCAGAAAAAGTGATCCAAAAAAACTTTTTTTTTAGGCAGTCGCCATTTTGTGAAAATTTTTTTTCTCACTTTTCCGTAGTTGCGGCCATTGCGACATAATTCAAGATTAATAATCTTTTTTTCTTTTTGGTTTCAGATAACTAGGAGGGTTGAAATCATGGGTATGGTCACGTGGAAATTTTTAGAGACCCCCCATTTCGTCAGCTCATAATTTTTGAAATTTATTACTTATTTTAGTTTTTAGTTTTTTTCTCTACTCTTCTAAAATTAAATTAAAAATATTAATTGCCTTTTACGACACTTTAAAAATTACCTGAAAGTTATGCTTCCAGACTAGAATACCCCTCTAAGGCGAATGACTTTCCCGTTGCAATTAAAAAATACTTGGAGCGATTTTCGAGGAGGTGTCTGAGAAGGTATATTGCAGAACACCCAGTGAAAAAAAATCGTTTTTGACCCACCCTACTGTATAAATTAGTTCTCCTCTCAGTTTTTGAGATATCGATTTGGACTTCCCACACGTTCTTTCTTCGCAAGAAACTGTTCGTTTGTCGAAAGCGGCGATGTCCGACCACCGTAAATTACACTACAAGTATATGAAGCTGTCGTACAAACTGATCGATCAAAATAGAGTCCGTTTCTTAAACATGAGTTGAGAAAGCTTCTCCTTTTTTTAACGAAGCCGGCTATAATAGTCTGATACACAAGTTTTTCAGGGATAGAAAATTTACAGTGGCAAATCAAGTTCTATTTTTGCAAATCGGGTGATTTAACTTTTCTTTCTTTACTTAATAATGCGAAAATACTTATAGTTGATATTAAAAAGCTGACATCATTGTAATTGGCATAAATTGGACGGTTATATAAATGTGGTAAATCTTTTATTACACTTTCAGATAAATATTGTGGCAATACGATTTACATCGCCAACTGGTAAAGATTGATCGATTACTCTCCAACTCTTTGACTGGCTGCTCTATCTCTAGACGAACAATGTATTCGAATTTGTGTGGCATTCATTTAAAGATCTAATACGTGATAAGAAGATTTAAGAGTATGTCGTCTTCGATTTTAGAGGCAAACTTTTAAGCGGCTCACCTAATGTGGCAGCTTAAACAACAGGCGATTTTTGGGAATAAAAAAAAAGAAATAATGTACAAGAATATATATTTATTTAATTTTATGTGTACAGTTATTCATATTTAGAAATAGGCGATACAAGTTTTAAAGAAACAGTAAATAAAATATTAATAAACCTAACTATTGCAGTGATTCCTAAATTAAAAAAGTTCTAATAGATAATATTGTCCAAATAATGGTCTACGGTCGACGGCGACCAACGAAATTTTACTCAAAATTGGGTCTGCCAAACTACGATTTTTGACGCGATCAAAGAAGTTTATTGTATTTATACTACAGGCATGCCTGTCGTAAGAGGCGACTAAGATCCTGGCCACCAGTCCAGAGTTGTGTGGAAACTCAACTAGTCGTAGCTTCGGTTACAAGGTCATACCAAAGACTTTAACCTAGTTCCACGGAGAGCAGTTAGCTTTTGGAGGTAACTCCAATCTGCTCATTAGGTTTGGCCCTTTGTGGAGATTCGTGGTGGTTGTGGTTAAAACCCAAATCGCGGGAAGAACTGACTCTGTCAGTTTGAATGTGAAGTTGCATTGCAACCGTGTTCCGGACCCAAAGTACGGCAGAGGTTTTAGATGGGCCTCGAACCCTACCAAGCTGGTAAGTGTGTCCATGCCACACTGCCAATTGGTACTGAAAATGCTTGCCCAATTTTCAGGGCGCTGATAAACGCATTGTATTGATCCGTTGTGCTTCTGAGCACCGTGGAGTTAAGCTGTCGACAGCAGGATCCCACGTTAAACACACTACACATTGTATTTATACAACATACTCGTATTATATATAGGGAGTGAATTTAAGAGATATAAATTTATAAACTGATGAGCAGATTGAACTCAGCTATTACAATTTAAATGACTGTAGCTCCAAAACTGTTTGTCGTCAATATAACGCAACAAAATAAATATTATAAATTAAAAAAATGTCGTCTGTTTGGGACAAAAGCAAGTAAGTTAGTATTGAATTTCGTGAAAAAAAATTTTGTACAAGATATAAAAAAAAAAAACAAATTACATGAATATCTCACATAAATTTTGAGGTTATGTTATATAGATATTTCCCAACTTTCTTCCATAGCACTCGTACTTTTGCCGGATATAGATAAAAGCTATTCTTAACCCTTGAAAATTCAATCACGTCCCTCCCCTTCCTTTTCCCGACCACATATTGCCCGTAAATTGTTTTTACCTTAAAGTTTGCTTCTTTATTTTTCTTTTCCAATAGGAAAGGTTTCATCCTACCATAAATTTATTTCCATCTTTTATCATTTTCAAGGCTTCTGCACTATTTTATAATGCTATAAGCAAAAAATAGTACGACCTTGTTCAATAATTTTAATTTATTCCTTAAAATCTATTTCGTCCCCTTCAAAGTAATTTTCTTCCAATCTTAGAAACAGTTGTTCTAGAGCGGTCTTTTGAGTTTGTTGATAGCCGAAGTCACACGGTGCTAAATCAGACGAATGCGGTGATTGCGACACGATATTGGTTGAAAATTTGGCGAAAAACTTACGAAGCATCAATGCAGTATGCAACGGTGCACTATCAGGTGAGCAAATCCCAAGAGTTTTCGACCCATATTCCGAATGGCTTCATGCCGACCACTCTTGGCATAACCTACAAAATGACGCTATGCATAATTAGTTTGAATATTGCTTTCAACAGTTATAGACGTGTAAACATGGAGTTCATTAACGCCGAAATTCGCGCTTTTTGAAAGTTTTCCTTCGTTAAAGGCAAATCCGCTAGAGAAACGTTCCGTGAGATTAATGGTGTTTTGGGAGATGGTACTCTCTCACTTCGAACTGCGGAGGAATAGTTTCGACGATTCAGAGCGGGTGAAAACGACACCATGGATAAGCCAGCCGGCGGAAGACCTGTGACGACGAATATCGATCAATATAATAATATCATGCAAAACATCGAGTTAGACCGCCATGTGGCATCTCGTGACGTCGACCAGAAGATGGGAGTTAGACACCAAAACATTTTAAACCATATACAGAAAGCTGGATACACAAAAAAGCTTGATGTTTGGGTGCCGCATGATTTGACACAAAAAAAAAACTTCTGCACCGAATCAACGTCTGCGATATGTTGCTGAAACGGAACGAACTCGCCCCATTTTTCGAGCGAATAGTGACTGACGACGTAAAATGGATCACATACGACAATATCAAGCGAAAACGGTCGTAGTCGAAGTCAGGTGAGTAGTCCCAAACAGTGGCCAAGCCGGGATTGATGGCCAGGAAGGTTTTGTTGTGTGTTTGGTGGGATTGGAAGGGAATCATCCACTATGAGCTGCTGCTCCCAAATGGCCAAACGCTTAATTCTACCATCGCTTGAAGCAGGCGATCGACCAGAAACTTCGTTGATGACTCGTCAGAAGCTACGAGAGCTCGGATGGGAAGTTTTATCGCATCCACCATATAGCTCGGACATAGCGCCAAGTGATTACAACCTGTTCTTGTCCATGGCGAACGCCCTTGTTGGTGTAAAGTTGAACTCAAAAGCGGTTTGTAAAAAGTGACTGTCCGAGTTTTCGCAAATAAGGAGAGGGGCTTCTACGAGGGGGTACTATGAAGCTGCAGTCTAGATGGAAACAGATTATCGAAAAACCGTCGCATATTTGAACTAAATCCGATCACTGTCACGCTTTTTATAAAGCATTGAATAAAGGTCAAATGAGCGGAAGGGAGATATACAACCTTATACTCGTATATAGTATAGGTATATATAAAATTTCTGGGATTTCGATCCTCAGGCTGACGTTTTACGTTTAGGTATTTCCCTTGCTTTGATTCCTACAAGTTGCAAGAATATAAAATGTTCGGTTGTACCCGAACTTAGCCGTTCTTTACTTGTTGAAATTCACCTTTTTCGAAAATAAATATTAATGTTTTTAACGAATTTTGCTGATGTCTTCGAATTTCAAATTTTCCAAATGAGATCTTAAGTAAGAGAAGGAGACGTACTTATGTCAAAAACAGCTTAATTAAACAATCAAATATTTATAAGTCTACATTACTACACAAATTCGAGTGTTGGGAAAACCGCATAAGTACATAACTGCAAACTATATGCATAACTAAGTACATAGCATATATATGCACTACACTTACATACATCCATATATATGTATTTATATATACGTGTATGAAACAATGCAATAAAGCATGTTGCACGTGTAGTTTGTAAAGTTCTTTGAACTTTCGTTGTAATGTTACATGTCGAACACATAGGAGAACATACACACACATATATACATGTATTGTATTGTATCAAGCTAAAAATGTCAGCGTATAAGTGATGACAAACACAATGACACATACATCCGCGGAGCGTTGAAAAATGTACAACCAACATAAAAATAGATCAACCAGCCTACGGAAGAGAAATCTCTAAATTGCCCATTAAGCTGAGCACTCTTAAATCAATAGCGAGTGAGCGCCAAAGAGTCTGCTCAGCAACTATCAGTCCAAGATGCTCAAACGCGCCCACTTTTCCACCAAAACAGTGAGTGTAAAAATGTTGACAAACCAGCAGATCACAGGGCAGGTCTCTCAGCGCATGTGTGAGGGTGTGAGTGTGTGTGTGCTGGCTGGCTGATAAGTTGGAGAGTGGCACTGATCTGCAACTTTATTTGGTTGTGGCAAAGCAGCTGATCGTGGAAGATTTTGCCACTCGCGGCAGTGTTGAGAGTAAACAAAAACTATTTTTAGCTCTTGTTGTTGCTTTTCGATCTGCAGCGAGCATAAGTTTGCTCTCGTACATCGCAGCGCTGCATAAAGCTGTGCACATTGAGAAAATTTACGTCTTCCGGGCGGCTTTACAACTTACAACAAAGTTATGGCTGCTGTGCTGCCGCTCCATCAGCTGTTGTTGCAACACTTGCCGCTGCCACTGTAGCTGCTGCTGCTGCTCCGCTCCAGCATGTTGGTGCGATCATTGCTGAGCGCGATGCGCTTGCCGGTTGCATGGAGTTGTGCGCGCTCGCCTCGCTGCTGTTGCATATTGGCCCGGACCGGCCCCCTTTTTCGCCGCGACCGCTGCAATTGTTGTGCCACCATCAGTGCCACAACATATTTACGACAAAGCATAGTCATGCGAATAGGAAAAAAATCAAAACATCGTAGAAATTTCTGTGGAGTTCATTCAACCTCGCCCCAGTGAACTTAGTTGAGGTTATTTTTACAACACCGCGCGTCGTGTCCCCCGCCATGGGCCATCAGCGTGCCGAGTGGATTTCCAACTTTGCTGGCTGCGATGTTGTTGCAGCAGCCAGTCGACTATGGCCTGCAGCATGCCAGTCATCAATCCACCAGGCAGGCCAGGCCGCCAGCCAGCCAGTCAGCCGGTTCACATGGCAGCCAGTCATGCAGCAGCTTTTGCCGTGGCAGATTGGCAACGCGGCGCGGTCGGCTGGATGATTGCTTGGCTGTGCGGCGCGGCCTATGCGCTTGTATGCGTTCGTTGGTTGCCTGGTCGGTTGGTTGGATGGTTGAATGTGGTGGGCAGTATGTTGTATGTTTGCATATATGTACTTATGTTTGTGTATATGTATGTGCGTGTGCTGCATGCAACGTATTGTACCTGGCGCATATTCGTACATTTTTCTTTGCTTTTCTTGCATTTTCCGGTTGTTGTTATTATTGTTGTGCCATGTTTGTGTGCTGTTGAATTGTTGGCCTGTTTTGTTTTTCTATTTGTTTTGTTATTGTTTTTGTATTTTGATTGCTTGTTTTTTGTGTTTCTGTTTCGTTGTTGTGCTTGGCGACTTTCTCGACCGGTTGCATGGCTCTTTGTTGCCGCTTTGTTGACAACAACAGAAAAACAACAATAACAACAACACTGCCGGTAACAATGATTTTTCTTTGCTTTGCTCTTCGCTTTCGCATTTATGGTGCGCCACAATTTTAAACTTTATGCAGCGCGTCGAACTGCTGCCGCACTCTTCTCGCCCAGCAGTCAGCTGCCTTGTGTGCATACATATGTAAATCTGAATAAAAGTATGTATGCGATGATTATGTTTTTGTAATTTCTCATTTGTTGCATTTGCATATGCCTTCGTGGTGGTGGCAGCACTGGCGATGGTGCATCTCAAAATTACGACGGGGTGGTAATTGTGGCTGCCTATTAACATATCTTCACATTCATACGCACCTACATTCACATATATTTCTGATTACATTTAATTTTAGTGAAATCGGTCAGAAGCTCACAAATATATGTATTTAATTTCAGTGTTTTTGTTATTTTGTGTTATCCGACTTTTTGTTGAAAATATGGTTGTTTTGGATTTATATCTATTTGCAGGACTTTTTTATAGCGATGCTACAAAATTAGATCGATAGGAACAACAAACGACGCCATATTTTTTTCCGCTCTTTAGACATTTCTGTTCGATAAGGTTTGCCATTTGATCATGGAAGCATAAACGATCCAACAACTATTCGAAAATATTAAAATTTCCTACCGAAATTCGGATTTTATTGGCCTCAACTGTAAGAACGATACGAATTTATGGTCGGCATAAACGTCCTGTCAGGTCAACAAATGAGTTTCTTCGGGAAAAATTTGTTTCCACAGACACATTACAAAATGTTCCCCTGCCAGTCAGACAAAGAAGAGACCATAGTGTCAACAATACTGCTGCCGCTAGCGCATCAATTGAGGAATATCCAAATCAGTCTCAAGCGTTGGGCATCTCTGTGACGTCGTTGTGACGAATTTTGCGAAAAGATCTTGGCCTATATCCTTACAAGATCAAATTGCCGCAAGAATTGTAGCCGCTTGACCACCAGAATCGTCTTAAGTTCGTGAATTCGGCTAAGCAATAACTTGAAAATGATCAGGATTTTCACCGAAAAATCATCTTCAGCGATGAGACTCATTTCTGGTTGAATGGCTTCGTCAATAATATGCGTTATTGGTCAAGCAGCAAACCACACGTACTCCTTGAGTCACCATTGCATCCCGAAAAAATTACGGTTTGGTGCGGTTTATGGGCCGGCGGAGTCATTGGGCCGTACTTTTTCCGTGATGATCAATACCGGCACGTTACTGTGAATGAGAATCGCTACCGCTCAATGATAACCGAATATTTCCCGAATTAGATGATATGCACTTGAATAATATGTGGTTCCAAAACGACGGCACCATAAACCACACAGCGAATGTCAAAACCGATTTATAGAAAACCAAATTTGATGAACTTATTATCTAACGAAATGACCTGTTAGACTATTTCCTGTGGGGCTACGTCAAGTTTATGGTCTAAGATGGTTGTCTATGAACTTCGTATGAATATCTAACGTGAAATTGCGCAGTATCGGCCAATTTATGCTTGAAAACTGTCAAAAATTGGGTTCAGCGGCTGGACTTCCATAACACTGGAATAAAGAATTTCATTGATATTTGATATCGCAAACCGCTCTTATTGAAACACCCGTTACTAAAATATATTTCCTTGACCTTACACAGCCCATAAATCGTCTTTGCAATAAATAAATGCTTGCACCCTTTTCCTATGTCACTCAGCCGCCGTGGTGTCCTGCTAATGAACTTTGGTACAAAGTACATAACAGTGTTTGTAAGCCCCAAAAGCTTAACTTTATGTGAATTTAAAAACAAGGAACTTTAGACATTAATATTTTCATTTACGGAATATGTTAAATTAATTTGTAAAATCTCTAAAAAAAAGGGACTTAAAAAATTTTATTCATAAGTCGCCACTTGAATAGAGCGATATAGGCACGTTGCCAAGATAGTTGCAAAAAAAGTTTGTTTTGTAACTACAAGTATACGGAAATAGTTTCTCAGAAATATTTCCGACTTTATGAAGAACGAACTTAAACATTCATCCCACAGACATCCACTACCAAAATTTTTTATGATTATAGTCCCACGTCATTCATATACATATACAACTCGTACAGTCTGTTAGTAAACTGGACCTTTTCTTCTTGGGTTTTCTGTATTTACAAGATAAAGAAATAGGTTTTAGTTATTACTGATATTCATATGTAATTCTGATAGGTTCATATGTACATGTGCGTCGAAGTTCTGGGGCAATCCTTAGAAAATTCAATAGACAAAAGAGAAAAATGTTAGCACTACCGCTGCGATGTAAACACAAAACACATCACAGGTGTTTCGCCTATAGCAAGCATCATTATAACTGAACCTGAACCTGAACGTAACCGTCCAACATTGGGTGATTATAGTGGAAAACAACTTACATTTAGTCTAAATAAGATCACTTAAAGAGGAGAAAATTTCTTTTATGAAGACTATTCTCTAATTTTGAACAGTCAGTCAGTGAGTTGATATTGGCGGTTTCAAACAGAAATTAAAAATTTTTAGCTTCTTGGTAAGAAAACGAGGTGTGCAAAATTTCCAATTGAGATGTCCACAGCTGAGGGAACTAGTCCGTTTATGGTATATACAAGGTCTGTCGCAAAAGAAACATAAGTTTTTAAATATAACTGTTTATGGTGGCGCCACCTATTGGTGGGTATATGAAATAAAAAGTTTGATCTCTTGTTGACATTTCGTAAACATTTTAAGACAATTTGATAACTACAATTGATGTTATCGATCAAAAAGTGACAGCAGCTTTTGGTCATCGGTCGTAAAATGCATTTTGAACAAAGAGCAAATATTAAATTTTGTTTTAAACTTGGGAAAACATTTACTGAAACATTTCAAATGACGAAAAAAGTGTATGGTGATCAGTGCCTATATCGTAGTAATGTGCATGAGTGGTTTAAGCAATTCCAAGAAGGTCGTGAGGACCTCTGTGACGATCAGAAGTCGGGCCAAAAAAAGTCGTCTTCAGAAGTCAAAAATAAAGACAATGCTTATTTGTTTTTACGATTCTGAGGGTATTGTACACCGAGAGTTCGTCCCACCTGGCCAAACGATTAATGCTGTGTTTTACCTTGGTGTTATGAAGCGTTTTTTGTCACGCATTCGTCGTGCTCGACCACAATACCGTGAGGCAGGGTCCTGGCGCCTGTTGCACGATAATACGCCGTGTCATCGGTCGACGCTTGTCACTGATTTTTTGACAAAAAACTTCATATTAACCATTAATCACTCACCCTACTCACCTGATCTGGCGCCCTGTGATTTTTACCTATTTGGAAAACTTAATTTGCCCATGAAAAGATACTGGTTTCAGGACATTTCAGCTATCCAAAAGGCGACGACCGATATTCTCAAGAGCTTTCCGAAAAATGACCTTAAACACTCATTTGAAATGCTAATTGACCGGGCTAAACGCTGTATCGAAGCACAAGGAAACTACTTTGAATAAAAAATATAACTTTTGAAAAATATTAATTTTTTGTTGTTTCTTTCTTAACAGTCCTGTTTCTTTTGCGACAGACCTTGTAGACAGGCAGACGGACAAACCGATATAGCTCAATCGATTCAGCTGATCATGCCAATCATTTCTATAACGGGTGATCCAAGTAGAGTATATTTTTCAATAGCTTTTTTTTGAGAGATCGTGCTTGAGTCGTGCCAAGCTGTTATGTTTTTATATATATATATATATGTAGTTCGGCATTTCATCGTGGAACAACGTTTACAAATCGTTCAACTTTATTGCGAAAATTCGCTTTCTGTAAGGCATTGGTTTCGCGCGCCTCGCGCAACTTATTGCCAATATAATCGGCTACTTGGCGTACTACTCGTAACACCCTCACCAATCTTGAGACCCAGTATCCATTATTGGATAATATTCGATCGAAGAGCACATATCCCCGATGCAGTATTTTCTTCACTAGCAGTCGTAGCTGAGGGTGGCCACGAAGAGAGTGGATTCGCCAATCACAGCAACTCGGATTGACGTATCGAATGACTTTGCGCATTTTACGTCGAGATCTTAAATTAAAAGCGTCAAAATACAACTAGTGCAAGATCTGAAGCCGAAAGTCGAAATCCTCGAAGGAGTCATCGAAAATTGGACCCAACGGATGGACCATCTTCATAGAGGAATTCCCGTTTAAAATTACGAACAGAATTATGGGTGACTGGTTTAAAAAACTGGTAAGCCACTTCAGTGATCAGTGAATCATTTGGCTTTTATCTTCATGACGTGAAAGCGATATTGGCTTCTTTAAAAAGACAATGTTCAAAAACATTGGCGTCGTTTGTGTTGAAGCTGAAAAGACGACAACGGGAAAGCGTAATTGGTGTGATTGGCTCTCACAGTCACACACAGTCGCCAGAAGGGAAGCTGATCGATAGCTTGTGACTTTAGCCGACAGCTTTCTTATTGAATCTATTATTTTAGACAGGAATCAAAAGTCAGGTTAAAAAAAAAAATGATCGACAACCCGACCTGGCTGTCTGTCAGTAAATTTAAATTACAACCTGAATATATTTATTGATGCGCTTCCAAAGTGGGTGCAAATGTACTCCATCAATCCACGCAATCAATTTTCACTTGTCAACAAGCGGCACAAATGCATGCTCATATGGACACATAGTACGCAAGCGATTGTTGTTGTTGCAAATGCAAATGGGAAATGGAAAACATGCATTCCCTTTGTCCATGTGAACATTAGCCGCACACAGCTTAGCGAAAAGTTCAACGGCCAGCGCTTGGCCATGGACTTTTACTCCACTTTTGACAACGTGACCGCCCATCCAAAAGTGCACGTAGCCCACACACACACACACACGTACTCAGGTGCATACAGATGCAATTTCCGCGCCCGAAAGCGCTCGCATCAACGAAAATAGCGCCGCATGAGTCGGCCGGCAATCAGTCGCTCGGCGCATGCAACTGTTGCAAAAGGCGTTGTTTAGGGACAGCGCCGGACCATGTTGCCACGCATGTGACACCCGCAAGCGGTACGCGTAAGAAGCTCATTTGAATGCGAAAACAAAAGTAAATTCGTAAACGAATTTGTAATGCAAATCGGCGGCTAGATGCGCACCGAACTGAACTGGAGTGGCGTAAACAAGCGCCGCAGCTTTCAAGAACACGCGGCCAAGTCGCGCTTGTGAAATAAAGTCTATGTGGCATACAGCACTGTTAGGTATTTTATGTAAGTATAGACGTGAGTGTGCGTGTGTGTGTCACTTATATGCAAATGCACTTTTCACCGCACAATTTATATCATAATGCAAATATTTCGGCGGCAATTTATTATTTACATTCATAAAATTTGTGCGCGGCTTTACCGCTTTGCGCCACACACGCAATCGTTACGTTTACGCATTTTTCTCAATGAAAATTTTCAACCCCAAAATGCAATTGGAACGATTGGCTTTGCGCGCTGGTTACATGTTGGCATCCTGTTGTGCCACACAATACAGACATATAAAAATAAGTGAAATGAAATAGAAATTAATAAATAAGTAATGGCAAATCGAAAATCACTTGCCTGTCATAAGCGAAATAAATATGGATGCAGCAAGATCGGCGCAAATGAATCGTAACAGCAGCGCTGGCCGCGGCCTCCGCCGTTGTTGCGGCAAGCTGCATTGGTGGCGCGAAGGCAGCTCGGTCAAACGGTCAATGGCCTCATATAAGCGTTACGCACTAGCCGATCGCGCCACCACTTGCAGGCACTCAAACACACTCACACACATACATCCAACTATGCAAATATGCGTGTGTTTGTGCTTGGCTGCCTGCATTTCATCTGCGAGCGTTGCAATCTCATGTGCGCATTTCCATCTGCGGCTCCATAGTTGCTACGCACACACACACAACACATCGCTCGTCACTTTGTTTGCGTGGTTGTGTGTGTACTATGCACTGATCTACATATGTAGGAGTTTCTTTTTGTAGAAAATCTGCATTTTGTTGCCTGCGCGCAGCGATTATGTGATGATACTGTTGTAAACATCCACATATGTGTATGTATGTAAGTATGTATGCACATTATATGAGCTATAGCAGCAATTTATCATTCGATTAATGGAGAACGTGCGCCAAAGCATCTATTATGCTTCTGTTTGTTATGATTTGTTGCCTTATATAAGTTAATAGTTATTTAATGTTGGTTGATTTTGCTTAATAAAGCCCAAACTAGTCGGCTGAAGAGTCCTCAAGTTCGTTTAAATAAATATTTTCGATTTTATTATTGGGGAGTGGGGAACCTTAATCCGGCAAACCCCACGAAGCTACTCTTCTATTGTGCAGACTGACGAACGCCTAGTCTGTTAAAAAGACTCAGTTTTGTCATTATGAAAGCAGACGCTTCAGCTTTTCATTTCTCAGTCGATTGACACATGAGTGTCGTTAAATTATTGACCAAAAAACTTCTCTCTGCTTCCCCCGGCGGGTATAGCGTCAAATACTTTCAGAGCTGGAGTGTTTTCGTCCATCCGGACAACATGACCTAGCCAGCGTAGCCGCTGTCTTTTAATTCGCTGAACTATGTCTCTTGTCGTCATAAATCTCATACAGCTCATCGTTACATCGAATGCGATATTCGCCGTGGCCAACGCGCAAAGGACCATAAATCTTTCGCAGAACTTTTCTCTCGAAAAGTACCAGGACGGGAATTATGAGTGACTATGTATATAGTTGATAGTTATGAGTGACTTTTAAGTTTGGTTTTTGTTCGTCAAGAGAGGACTTTGCTTCCCAATTGTCTACTCAGTCCGAAGTAGCACCTGTTGGCAAGAGTAATCCTGCGTTGGATTTCCAGGCTGACATTGTTGGTGGTGTTAATGCTGGTTCCTAAATAGACGAAATTATCTACAACTTCAAAGTTATGACTGTCAACAGTGACGTGGGAGCCAAGTCGCGAGTGCGACGACTGTTTGTTTGATGACAGGAGATATATCGTCTTGCCCTCGTTCACTGCCAGACCCATTTGGTTTGCTTCCTTGTCCAGTCTGGAGAAAGCAGAACTAACGGCGCGGGTGTTGAGGCCGATGATATCAATATCATCTTATAAAAGATTGTACCTGCTCGATTAAGTTCTGCAGCTCGAATAATTTTCTCCAGCAGCAGATTGAAGAAGTCGCATGATAGGGAGTCGCCTTGTCTGAAACTTCGTTTGGTATCGAACGGTTCGGAGAGGTCCTTCCCGATCATGACGGAGCTTTTCAACGTCAGTTTACATAGCCGTATTAATTTTGCGGGGATACCAAATTCAGACATCGCGGCATGGCATAAAGACAGCTCCTTTCCGTGCTGTCGAAAGCAGCTTTGAAATCTTGGAAGAGGTTGTGTGTGTCGATTACCCTTTCACGGGTCTTTCGCACATGGTGAATATCTGGTCCGTTGTTGATTTTCCAGGTCTAAAACCACACTGATAAGGTCTAATCAGTTTGTTGACGGTGGCTTTCAATCTTTCACACAATACGCTCAATAGAACCTTATACGCGATGTTGAGGAGGCTTATCCCACGGTAGTTGGCGCAGATTGTGGGGTCTCCCTTTTTAAACATAAAACTACTATCAATAAAATAATACATGTTCAGAGCCTTCTACTTGTATATGCTCTGTACACGTTGGATAGTTCAGACTGATATCATTGTGGTATCTGTAATTTTTTTTAGTATTTGAGTCGGATGGAAATCCAGGTCGCTTGTTGTCTGCCTATCGACGAATGAATGTCCAGAATAAATCTGTGAGTCCGGTGTCCTTTGGCCGCAGTTTGGTGCTCTTGTTCCTCTCTTCTGTCTTTGCCGATACTATTTGAGCCGCTGATATAATCCGAGTTCATCTCCCTGGATGTCAATGGGTGACATAATGCTTAATAATCCAGCAGCGTCGGTTGAAATAGTCCAGAAAGCACCTAATACTCGTATTTCAGAAAGCCTACTAGCCATTAATACCACCATGAGATCGTCCGCATATACTATTAGTTTCAGATCTTTTGGTTGCTGTCTTCTTAGAACCCCGTCATATATGAAGTTCCACAATAGTGGGCCTAATACTGAGCATTGGGGTACTCGTATTTCATCCAGCGTTTCGATTATGAGTGCCGATATTGCCGTGTTGAACGCATTCTTGACATTCAGCGTAATCAGCGCGCAGCAGTTTTTTTGTGTCACCTTTCCATCTTTTGCCACTTACTGCACCTTTCCCAGTATCGATGACTTCTCGTAGTACATCAATAGTAGATCTCTTTTTTATAAAGCCCTTTTGTCTCTCTAATAATCCTCCGGCTTCCTAGAACTCCAAACGGGTTCGTATTATATTTTCGTACACTTTACTCATTTCGTTGAGCAAACACAGAGGTCGTTACGATGAAGGTTCTTTAAGTGGCTTTTAGTAATATGATAGATCCTTTGCTTCAAAATAGACTTTAGTCGCATCAATAACTTCTCTTTTACCGTTAAATTAATTTGTCACAAACATTCAGAGGTCGGTTAACAGAAAAAATCAGTAAGGAGCGTCTCTGGAGAGTGTAAAAATAACTCGAAATATTTCTTGTTTACAACTTTTAATGCTTTATGACACGGTGCTATGCTCCAGTTGTGAACTTAAGTAGTCCCCCCTTTGTATATTCCTATATTCAAATGTTCATAAAAAAATATTTCGAACATGTCAGATGGGCGTGGTTAACTGGATAATCGAATAGTGAGGGGCTAGCGCCACATCACATTAAATTGAATTAGACAGGAGGCAATAAATTTCCATTATGACAACGCTCGGTCACATGTTGCGAGATGCCACAATCCGCATCATAGCGAAATTCTTCAACATATAGCTTATTTGGCCCACGCTCCGACGGAAGAAAAGGACGATGTGATCAAAGATGTCTTTTATGAGTTTTTTGAGCGCACCTATGAAAGCTGCTCCGCCATGATGTCGTGCTTGGTGACTTTAACGCCAAGTTGACCAAAGAAGGTATCTTTGGTACAACGGTTGGTAAATTCAGCCTCCATGAAAAACATCCCCAAATGGGTTGAGGCTGATCGACTTCGCCGGTAGTACTAGATTCCAGCATAGGAAAATTCGAGTAGCTATCCAGGCTGTCAACGGATCGAAAGCCACCAAAATCCCTCATTTTGTGATAGATGGAAGACACGCCCCTAGTGTTTTAGACCTGCGTACGCTTCAAGGTCTTAGCATGGCTTGGATCTTGTTGCAGCCAAGACACGCACCCGCCTCTGTGCAGCAAAAAACGCATTTCAACAATCACAAGAAAGGTGCGACGTCGAGAAGCTGCACCGTCATTATCGCGTGCGGGATGGGACAGATATTGAGAGTTGAAGAAGCAAACAAGACGCATTAACAGACGAAAAAAGAGAGAGGGCGAAATGTGTGGGTACGAAGAGCTTGACAGATTGGCGTAATTCTCGAAAATTCTGCGGAGACTAACAGAAGGTTTCAAGACCGGAACATACTCTTGTAGAACCTGGATACGTGATCTATCAATTGATGCTTTGATTGAGTATACTAAATTATGGAGGGAACACTTCTCCAGTCTGCTGAATGACAAGGAAAGAATAATACCAGGAGATGGTGAACTCGATTTATTTTTAGACAACAGGTGCCTCCGATCTTCTGTGCTCTCTCTTTTTTGTCAAGAAACAAGTGAACCAAGTTACGGTACCTTAATTTTCACTAAAGTTATCACTTGGTCAGACATACAGACGGAAGGGCAGACAGTCACTCGAATTTCAACTCGTCTCATCAACCTGATCATCGATTAGATTTGGATTAATTGCATATTGAGAGAGTATATAAAGCTGGGCTGCAGTCGGACTAGGTTCTCACTTCCATACACATATGCATGCTCAATTTAAAATAATGATTTATTTAGTAGATTATAAGAACTTACTTAGTTTCGTGTAAATTCGACGAATTCCAGTGATTTTGGAAGAGCGCAGAGACAAAACAATTTAAAGTAGCACACGCAATAAAAAACAACAACAAATTGTAAAATCAAAAGCAGAGGACGCACTATGGGCATAAACACAAATGTGTGTGTAGAAGCACATACCTGTCTGCCGAAGAAGTTGCAGCAGCAAATTTAATTAACCCATTATTGCTAACCCACAATTAAGAACAAAAATGCGGCAGCCACAACCGAAACATAAACAAAGCAACAAATGTATACTAATACACACAAACATAGGGTAAATATGTACAGGTGTGAGTTGGTGTGTGCCTGGACGCACAGCGACACGACGAAAAGACAAGTGGCCCACAAGAATAGAACGAGCCAAGAAATGGGAATGGCGCACCCAGCAGTGTTAAACAACAATAACAAGAACAAAAATCAAAAACAAAAACAAAAATAGAAATAACAACAAAAAATGCAAGAAGTAACAGCAAAATGGGCACAATTAGCAAGAAGAAGCAGCAGCAATGGCAGAAATGAAAGAACAAGCACAAGAAGAAGGCAGAGACTGGACAACGGCGGACCCACACACCAAGGTGGCAAATTCACAACTTTGTTGGCTTGATGGCCGGTGCTAAGGCATCTGCATGCCTCAGCAGCGCAGCGCAGAAGCTTTGTGAGAGACTAAGAGCGGGTGGGCATGCTTGTATGCGTTAAGACAGAGGTGGTCATGTTACGCGTAACTTTCATTAATCGTGCCACGCACGCATTTGCAACGCACTCAGGTGGCCGTCGGGCAACAGGCGGTTGGTCAGGTGCGCGAGGCAGGGCGTGCGGGCATGGCGACCCAAATTGCTGTATGGCATTTATAGGCGCTTTAATTGTTCAATCTTGTTGTTGTTATTGTTAAGTATTCAATGGCAAATGTGTGTGTGTGTGCAATTTTAAATTTTGTAAATGTTATTTTGCTGTCTTTTTGTATTTTGCTTTCGCTCAAATATGCTTATATGTGGCTTTGTTTGTGTTTGTGTGTGCCTGTATGTGTGCCCTTTGGAAGCCCAACATGCATGCGGGCTTTTGCATTAACTCACTGCTGCAGCAGCAGCGCTTCCAACTAAAAACAATTAAAATGCACTTAAAGCGTCGCAGCGCCAACAGAAGGGCTTCGTAAGATGCAACAACAAAAACAACACAACAAATTGGAATGCATTTTGTATGTGTACAAAGAAATGGGTGTGTGTGTGTGTTTGTGCATTAAAAGTGCGTTGGTCACGAATATTCAAAATTTTAAGCTCGAAAAATGATAACAAAAAGCAACAACAATTGCATGAAGAATGCCGTTGAAAGCCAATAAGGCATTATTCTTATTCTGCTTAAGGGGAGATCAGTGTAAAGTAAAAAAATTGTATTACAAGCCCGCAAACTTTTATGTATTTCAATTTGTTTTTGTAGTGGTTGTTTTTTTTTTTATTTTTTTTTTATTTTTATTTTTTTTTTAATGTTTTTTTATACCTTGAACAGTGAATATTGCATTTGCTCCGAAATTTGTAACACCTAGTAGGAAACGTTGCAGACCCAATAAAACAGTGTGAGAGCTGAGTTGATTTAGTCGTGTCCGTCTGTCTGCACGGGAGGTAGTTTCTCAGTCTTTGAGATATCGATCTGAAATTTGTACACGTCCTTTTTTGTACACCAGAAGCTGCTGGTTTGTCGCAACCGGACTACTATAGGATAAAGCTACCTTATAAACTGATCGAACAAAATTATGAAATTGTATGGAAAACTTTTTTATTTGGCAAGAGATCTTCACGGCATGTAATATAGATTATTATCCAAGGCCACGCTACAACCTCCAAAGAGATGGAACACATCGGACTACTATAGTACCTGTGCCCAAAAAAAAGGTGACAAGGTGACATTGTATTTATTTTGAAAATTCTTTATTTATTCTTCCAAATCAATTTCATCAGCTTCAAAGTAGTCCCCTCCCGATGCAATGCACTTATGCCAACGGATTTTCCGATCTTCGAAACACTGGTTGTAGCCACTTTCCGGGATGGCCTTCAGTTCCGTCTTCGCTGCGGCTTGAATCTCCTCTATCGTATAAAAACGGAGTCCCGGAGCGGTCTTTTGAGCTTGGTGAACAGCCAGAAGTCGCACGGCGCCAGATCAGGTGAAAGGTGGTTGTGGAACAATATGGGTTGAGTTTTTGGCGAAATGATCACGAATTACGAGGGCAGTATGGGATGGTGCTTTATCGTGGTGTAAAAACCAAGAATTGTCTTTCCACAATTCCCGCCTTTTTAGGCGGATAGCGTTACGCAAACGACGCATAACGTTCAAATAATATTCCTTTTTGACTGTTTGACCGGTTGGAAGGAATTCATAATGCACAACACCACGATAATCGAAGAAAATAGTCAACATGACCTTGATTTTTGAGTGACTTTGGCGCGATTTTTTTGGTCTCGGCTCTCCTTTGGCACGATATTCGCTCGATTGATCGGTTGTTTCGGGGTCGTAAGCATAGATCCAAGTCTCATCGCCAGTTATAATGCATTTCATGACATCCTGGTAGTCGGAAAGCATCGTTTCACACACTTCAACGCGACGCCTTTTTCCAAAAAATTCAATGTTTTCGGTACCAGTCGAGATTTGACGCACTTGAGGCCCAAAACATCCTTCAAAATTATATTGGCTGAGTCTTCCGATCTGCCAACTTCATCAGCAAGGTCTCTAATTGTTAATCGATGGTTTTTCAACACCAAATCTGTGATTTGTTCAACTTGAGCTTCGTCGGTTGAGGTTGATGGTCGCCCTGCACGCTCTTCGTCTTCGACACGTTCACGGCCGGCTTGTAACTCACTATACCACTTGTAAACATTTTTTTAGACATAGCCTCATCACCAAAGGCTTTCTGCACCATCCTCAACGTATCCGCAGCAGAAAATTGATTCCGTAAACAAAATTTAATGCAAATTCTTTGCTCAACAAATTTCGACATCGCAAAAAACGAAAAACTCACTTTTAGCAGCTCACAAAACGACACGTATCTCAAGCACTAATGAATATTTTGACATGAAATTTGACATAAATGTGACTGATAGTACTACCAACCTAAAAAAAAAATAATTTTCCAAATCCTTCGACGCGCGCAGTTTAAATTCAAATGTCACCTTATTTTTTGGGCACAGTAGTACATACATAGCTGCCATACAAACTGACCGATAAAATCGAGTCCTTCTATGTGAAACTTATTTATTTTACAAGATATTTTGACAAAATTTCGCATAGATTATTTTGTACAGCAATGCTGTAATCTCCCAAAAAATTTTAGGATCGAACCGCCATAGCATATACTTTCCATACAAACCGGAAGCTCAAACTCAAATCCTTGTATGGAAAACGTTTATATTTGACAAGGTGTCTTCACAAAATCAGGCATCGGTTATTGTCCAGGGCAACGTTACAATCTCCGTAAATATTGCTTAGATCGGACCATTAAGCATATCGCTATGATACAAAATGACGGGTCACAAACAAGTTCTTGTAAGGAAAACTTTTTTATTTGAGCAAATATCGCCATGAATTTTCGCAAATATTATTTTCTATGCCCAAAAATTAAGTTAAGATCGAACTATAGCATACAGCTGCCATACAAACTGACCGTTAAAAAATAGAGAAAATAGTTACTGTAAGTACTGCAGCTGTGAGCGGTATTATAGCGCCGGTTAACGCTTTTTCTTGTTTTTATTTTTTTTGGTGTTTTTGGCTTGGGTGGCTACAACAGCAATTTGTGGCTTCTCAAAATTCAGAACGTTGCCTCGCCGCCGCGCCTGACAATCAATTTCAGACAGCTCACGCGCCAATTCAACCATCAAATGTGCACCTACATGTGGGTATGTGTGTGTGTGTGCCGCTTTGTATGCCTTAACGATTAGCGCATTATCGCGCGGCAGCATCGAAAAAGTGGGTTAACCGTTATTGAGTGAAGTGTAATACCTTAAAATATGCGTCAATCGCAGCGGCAGCGACCGCGTGCGCCGTTAAAGAATTTTCAATTATACATTTTGTCAATTTGGAGAAATGCCTTTTGGCGTTTTCGAGCTTGAAAGGCAAAGCCGTGCGCATGCACTCACATATTTATGCTTATATGTATGTAACTGCGTGTAGGAAGTGCTAAAAGTAGAAGCCGAAGTGAAGTGTGGTAAGAAGCATGAGGCGCTGAAGCTTCTCAGTTGCGAGATAACCGTTGAAAGGCGGCTAAAAGTCATAAATGAACCAAACCGTACTTGTCGAGCACCGCTGCTGACACACACTCACATATATATTACTTTATAGTTACATGGCGGTGTATGTATGTGCTTTCTTCTGGCATTCTCTTATCGACCACTGAGTGCACAAAGAAAGCTAGGAAGAAATGTTTGAAAAAAAAGAACCGGTAAAGTCAATAAAAAAGGGCCAGTTTCAACATTGTTTATACATATACATACATATGTATGTATGTGGACTCATATGTACATACACACAAAACAGTATGTATTTATATGGCCGGTATATGTATGTGCATGCTGTCAGTGTGCGCTTTTAACCCAAGTCCACACACACATAAATGCATATGTAGGCACATCACAATACCGCTAACGGCTATAACGGTCTCAAAGCCGCAGCCTCAACTACAGCTTAGCGGCTGCGCAAACGTAAAACGTATCTAAGCCCGCAGTTGACGTCGCAGTCGCGCACGGCCAGCAAAGACGTCTTAGATGGACCGTAATAAATGATCAACTTGACTTGAAAGTAGGGCAAAGTCATTAAATTTTACATTTCCGTGTGTGAGTGTGTGTGTGTGTGCGGAGGTATATAGTTGTGTATTCAGAAGAATTCACACATATGGTTACCAATACATGCGCGCATGTACGCGAGTAGGAAGCGTATATAAAAGTGCGAATTTTCTTACAAACTTCTTATTAGCTTCGGGTCTGAGAAGAAATGCACTTTTTCATGTTTGTGGTTTCTGTCACTTCGTGGGCTGCATAACCTGGTGTATAATATGTATGTACTATATATGTATATGATTGTAAGGTCGCAAGTTCAGAATACGCCTACAATTTGTGGGTAGAAAGAATAGCGAATGGAAAATTTTTGTTGATAATATTTATTATATGGAAGTTACAACTCGACTTACACGAACTATATACTAGAAAACTACCAACCTAGCAACCATTTAGCAAAGGTCTAGACTTGTAATTTCTTCATTATTGACTATTTTAGGCAGGTTATCAAATATTACAAAGCCATAAGTACGGAAACTTTTTGGTTAGTGTTTGTTTTGTATTCTTCAAACAAAATTTAAAATAAATTATGTATGTCCAGAGCTTCACATGATATCTAATGCTGTTAATGTTTATAATAATTTTCTGACACTTGAGAAATTTTAGCAGATTAAATATTCGGATCATATGATGAATCTGTAATTCCATCACGAAATTATCTACTATTCGCTGGCCAGCAGCACATTTTCATCGTCAATAATTTTCTAATAAACGTGGATAGTGTCTCATTCTATATACAATTAAATCCCTCATAACCGGACAGTCGCATTGTTTTTGTCAGGCTAAAGAAGCTGTTCACGTATGAGAGCCTGGCAAAAACTGTGTTTCAAGTTTCAAGAGCTTACGTGGGTTTAACGGTTTCAAAAAACCGGTTTTTTATTGTGTTATTAAATTCTGCAACACCTCCAGAATATTGTCATATGTATATTTTCAAGTTGATCCGAGTAATAGTTTCCCAGATAAAGCCTTGAGAACTTGTGCGCTCGAGGCTAGTTGGGCTAAGTGCGTCGCCTTCAAGCGCTTTTTTTTTGAAACTGTGTTTTTGCAGTTTGTTGGTAAGATTTCTCGAAAACTACTCAACCGATCTTCATGAAATTTTACACAGGTCTCTGAAAAATAATTCTTAAAGATTTGGACGAAGAAATTTTTTCGCTTACAACTATTTGAAACAAAAAAATATTGTCGCGAAATTTTCATTGAAATTTTATTTTTTTTTTTGTAAAAATGACCAAAAATCCAATTTTTAGTTTCTTTCCTTCGTCCAAGTTCTAAGTTAAGGTTTCTATTAAAACACTTTAGAATGGCATCGCAATGGTCAGGTTTAAAATATTTGAAAAATTTTAAAATTTCTTTGTCAATAGTGTATGTCTGTAACAATACAAAATTCTAATAAAATATTTGATTTTTTATATGAGAAAAAAATTCTTAAAAAAATACTGTTTTTTTACCCGAGGAAAACCATGTAACTCCTTAAAGAACGATATTTCTACTGAATATATATGTAAATGCGAACCAATGTTACCCAGAAGTGAATGAATGAAAATTATCTCGTTACTTTTACCAGACCAGACAGCGCAGGTGTAAGTCAATTTGTTTATTGTGATAATTTTAAGCATTGTTCTTAAAAAATGTCACATAAAAAAAAAAAAAAATTAATAAGAACTATCAAACCCTAGGAACTATAAATAGTTCACAATTTTCTTACACTTATTGTGAAATCTGGTCGGTGTATCTGATATAATTTAAACGAAATATTATCAAAATAGTCTTCACGCCTATCGATTAAAACGTAAGTCTGTTTATAGGAATTGGTTTTGTATGAAAATTTTAATGTTTTTTACATGGAATTTGTCCAGCTATTGGATCTGTCCGGTAATGAAGACTGTCCGCATTGGGAAATTTCACTATATTAGCATTGACCTACCTGAATCCCATTTCGGCTTTTAATAATGTATGCTCTACTCGAGGATTGTTATCTTGCCGAGATGGACAGTGATCCAAACAGCGATGCCGATGATTGCTTGGCCATTGGCAGGGCCTCCCAAGTGGGTAAGATCGAAGGTCTTAACACAATCCTTCTATAAGGGAGAACATAGATCTCATTTACAATATGCTGATTGTGACAGAGAGCGTCTATCTCGGAACAAGCGGCTCATGTTATGAACCTGTGATAATGACAGCTCTACTAACGAACTAGGAACCTGCGCTAATCACCAATTAACACTTCGCTAATGGAAATTCTATATATATATACATATGGTGAAGAGCCGACAGGAGGTAATATACTTTGACGGCGTAACTTTCATCAAACTCATTCGCTGCTTACAAACCCTGTTCTAGAACTCGAGAAATACTAAAAGGAAACAATTTGTTCAGCATAATAAGTTTGCACAGAGACTTTTGGATTGACCAATTAATAACAGTAAACGAAATTCTTTTTTAATGGCGTAGACACCGCTTAAGAGAGAATAGCCTAGTTAACAACACTAAAATTACTGCGAACAAAAAATAGTAAGACTTTTTATTTTAAACTTTGCGCGAAAACTCATTCGTCGAAATATTTTATTATTTTGTCGGAATGCTGTCATTGTCAGTGACATTCAATGTTAAAATGTCACATCAAAATAATCATTAGTGCTTAGTATAAGCTTCTCTTTCTGAAGTACCTATAATGCATTCGGCGATTTTTACGTTGAGTTAAATTATTCAAAAAAGAAGTGCCATTAAATTTTATGTGTGGAACAATATTTTCGGTGCCGGAATGTTTAGAATGTTGGAAAAGGAGTCGGTTATAATTGTTTGTCGTGAGTAAGTGATTTTGTTTGGTAAAAATTATTTAAAGATGGCCGAGAACGTGTTTATGACGAACTGATGATCACACGTCTATAAAATAAAAGAATTGGTGTTTGAAAATCGACGACTAGCAGTTAGAGATCTTAATGGCATCGTTGGAATATCGGAAGAATCAGTGACATTCATTTTGAAAGATAACTTGAGCCTAAGAAAAGTGAACGCACGATTGGTCCCAAAATTACAAAACTTCTTCGAAAAATTTCATCTCACGTCCGTGAAACTTTACGACTACCAGAATGTCATGAAACGATTTATTATCACTGACGATGAGTCTTGGATCTATGCGGAAACAGCTGATCAATCGGCTGAATGTCCCTACAAAGTTGAGCCATAGCCGAAAAAGCATGTCAAAAGAGGTCAAAAATCAAGATTATGTTGATAGTTTTCTTCAATTAGCGAGCTGTGGTGCACTCCGAATTTCTTTCGATCGACCAAACTGTCAACAAGAAATACGATTTGAGTGTTATGCGTAGTTTGCGCGAAGTTATTCGTATAAACATGACGGAATTATGGGCGGACAACTCTTGATTTTTGCACCACGGTAATGCATTGCCGCCTACTGCAATGATGCTTCGTGAATTTTTAGCTGCATTTTCAACCAATATCGTCCCGCAACCAACGTATTTTGCTCCGTGAGACTTCTGGCTTTTCAGCGAACTCAAACGATCGCTCCGGGGAAACAGTTTTTTAACAACTGTTTCGAGGATTGGAAAAAATGTTGGCACAAGTGTATTGGAGCCAAGGGGGATTACTTTGAGAGGGACGACATAGATTTTGAAAAATAAATTTAAAATTTGAAACTATGAACAAAGTCTTCTTCTCATAGTTATATACCAAAGACGTGAAAAAATAATGTGGGCAAAGTACGAAATCAAATATTTATATGGAAATTTGAAAATTTCCGAAACGATATTATCTTTACTTTTTTATGATCCTCCAGCATTTAACTTTATGATCATTCTGCAATTTTGAGAAATTTACGGTACTTAACAATTACAAGGCTTGAGCAGCAAGCCTTTGCATTTGGTAACACGTTTGGGTAACTCTTTTGTGGCTTGTACGCATACATACTTATATACCTATATATCTATATATATGTATATATGTATGTACACATATTTCCCTGTAAAACTGCTTCAAATGTTAGGGAATCAGAAGCTTTAATTTTAAGACAAAATCGAATTTGTGGGCAACGAAGGAATTGTGTGTAAAGACTGTAACAAAATAACAACAATAATAATAACAATTCATGCAGTCACGTTGGTAGATCAACAATCAATGCATGTTTATACATATTTGTATATGTATGTATTTATGTGTGTGCGTTCTACAAACACTGGAGGCAATAATACCCGCTGATGCAAGGGATCAGCGCAATGCCTGCGACTTAGTAAATGGCAGCCAATTCAAGTTGTTATTTACTGTAAGCGATTGTGGTTGTTGTTTTGTATTTGTTGTTATTTTGTTTCTTCTCTTGCATTTCTACAGTCGCCGCTATGCAACGCTGCTGTGTCGCCAATGAAGATCGCATCGCAGCGCTGTTGTAAGGAGCTGGTGCCAAAGCCAAAGCCACAAGTCGCGAGCTTCTGCCAAAAGCCAGTGCTGTCTGTTGTTGTTGTTGCTGCATTGTTCTTGCTGTCGTGGCTATCGCATTGTGTCTGCTTTCATCGTTTTTTCGTTACACTGTCGTTGATTCAATTTGTTGTTGCCGTAGCTGTTGTTGTTGTGTGTGTGCGCACATTAAGTCTTCCTGGTATTGACCTGAATTTAGGTCACTCGAACGTTTCCCGTTGCAACTGTTCATTTCGGGGCTTTTTTCTTATTGTTTGGCTTATTCACCGCACACACACAGGCTCAGCGGTTGGCGTTTTGGACGCTGATCTTTTGCCTCTCGTCTTTCTTCGCTTTTTATTGCGTTTCGTGTGTAAGGCACGGTGAGTGAGAGCAGGAAGGTGTGCAGTGATGAGCAGCACCTTAGTTGCTGTATAGGTGTGTGTGAGTGTTTGATGATGGTAATTCTTGTAAGAAGCTTTGGTAAGCAATTTCGCCTCCTTTGACCGAGGTGCCGCGCCGTTCAGCGTTGATTTATCATTAGGCGCAGCGCTGCCGAAATTTGTTGGTGTAAGCAGGCACATGCATATACATACACACATACACAAATGCTATAAACATATGTACGTTTAATATCCTTGCGTTAGTCGCTCGCCATACTTGAATATTCACACACATACATACATGTACATACATATATGTGTGTGTTTATTGCTTTCAGGCACTTAATTTATTGCCTGCATACGCCGCGTTCGCCGTTTAATGAATCTTTTCCAATTTGTTGTTGTTGTTTATTTTTATTTTTTGTTTTTGTACAAATTTCTGCCTCATCGGCTCTTTAGTTCTCATGCACTTTGTTTGGCATTTTTTCGGGGCTGACTGTGTGTGTGACTTTTGCAAATAACGGTACATTGTCGTAAACTGCAATCTTTTCGTTCGCGAATTCTTGGTAATGTGCACAAAGTGTTTTCGGTCGCCTTGCAGCTTGTGGCTGAGGTAACGCAGAATTTAAAACTTTCAGAAAGCGTGCAATGCTTTGATCTTGAAACAAGAAAACAGACATTTTTCAATGAAAATTCTAAACGCACACAGAAAATTCGTATGAAACTCTGTTGCACTTGGCCACTGGCAAGGCTATGTCAATGCTGTATATGCGTAAATAAATAAATAAATTTGCAATCAAAGCAAATACATTTTTATACCCAGCGCCAAATCGAAGAAATAAAAACAAAATATTTTACGGATTTCGAATTCGAAATTTCACTGTAATTAATCTGCCGTTGATCAGTGCCAAGATGCCTAAGCACCTACTTAGTTTGGAAAAGCTTAAGACCTAATATAATATAAACTATGCTGAGCCAGTGGTACTGCTTTTCAAAGTTAGGAATTATTTTTCAGCAGATTGTTCTATATTATTAAAGAAAGCTTCAGTTTTGTGCTCTACCATTAAATGATTCTTTGCTAAGATAGCATTTTAGAAGTGCAACCTTTAATTTGCTGATATCTCAAAATCTGTGATCCGAAAAATTTATATCTATTTCGGGATCTCGATTGTCCCCAAATATCTCGGGATCCAGAATTATTATTTATTATTATCTTAATTATGTATAAAACAAAGTTTTTTCTATTCCCCTAGTGGTGGACAGGGCAAAGGCTCTGTTAAAAGCGCTCTTCTGTGGAACGGTCTACAAGGCACAAGTAACTCCAACCACAGATTATAGACTAGCCCCGTTCGACTGGAAGTTAGCTAAAGGTATCTTCACCAACAACTTAGAGAGAGCTATTAGCTAGTTTACCAAATTTAAAGGGAGAAGAACACTTTATGACACACCTAGTGATGAAGAACGGCCTTGCACAGGCTTATATTCCAAAAAATGGAGAAGTATACTAGTTATCTCTCATACCGAAAGAAGGAAAGAGAAACTTCTCTTTGGCAAACTTCTTCAGGGCGTTTAGTCTTACTTTCTGCCGACTGAAGAGCATGGAAAAGCTAATCAATTAACCACTGACAGAAAAACTGTCTTGAAACAAAATCCACCGCATCCGAACCAGCACGCATACCGAGCAGGTAGGTCTACGGACAATGCTCTTTATAGCCTATAGTGTCATAATATTGACATAGAAAGCGGTTTTGACAAAAAAGTGAATAACACACGCCATTCTTGAAAAGTACCTTCGCAAGACCACAATGCAATGGTATATGAACGACTCGAATACGGAAGACGGCATGGGGCTGGCATAGCGGGACCGCGTACAAAACTGTCAGTACGAGCCACTGAAAAAGGGGAAAGTGCCAGTAGAAAACCTTACTGGCAAGAAGTGCTTAGGTTTCGATAGGCAAGGCTGTTTCTAGAATGGCTCGTAAGGACACGGTTCAGGAAACTAATCGCTCTTCTTTGAAACAAATTAGGGCAGCTTGTAGGATTTCATACAGGTCACTGCAAGCTGCGGTGTCATCTGCACAGGTTACGATACTGCTCCACGGATCTGTACCATTTCTGTGACGAAAAACTTTACTAAGCCGATTTAAATTAAAGTAATTGTTGTAATAACAGGAGAGGGCACAATAGATCACAGGCCACTCATTCCACAAATTTTAATCTATCTATCCATCCCCATTAGCTATATTTTTCGAGTTCTTTTGCAGTTAGAATACGTTTTTTCCAAAGAGTTTTTCAGTACCAAGTAAGGTAATATGCATTTTAAGACTGCCTCAAAGTAAGTACCAACAATTTTAAGGGAAAAAATTATAACATTGTTCTAAAGGTCAGCCACGAAAATTTTGCGGATCCCGCCATAAAAATTTCAGGACCCCAAATTTTATATATTATAAATTTTTTATAAATTTTTCGGTACTAATTAAAAGAATAAATATTTGAACACTGCTATCAGGCGCAGTTCCGAAAGTTTTAAAGCAAAATATTAAAGTACGTTAAAAAGGGTCAAACCCGCCAATTTCCGGGACCAAAAAAGAATCAAAATCCAGAATTTTGAATTTACCCAAAATTTAATTCTATCTATAACTAGTAACATTTATTCGTAAGTATCTAAATTAAGTGCAAAAACTGTACCCTTAAGACAACAAATATTGGGTTTAATAAGTACCAAAGCAATCATAACAACAAAAACTAAAATAGCACGAGTGTAAACAAATATATATGTATGTATGTATGTATGTATGTATGTACATACATATTATATGTATGTATGTCCGAGCATACGATCAATGGCACCGCAGAGCATGAACCATCCGCGTCGCCGTGGGCTCTGTCAATTCAGCAGTTCTTGGCAAAGACATTTTCGCAAGTCAATGTTTGTTTTCCACACGCGCTAATACAGACAGACAGATATACAACCACATACCTATAAACTAGGTATATTCAGTACTTAGCGAATTGCATGTAATTTTTATTATTTCACAGTTTGGTTTTTGTTTTTTTCCTTCTTTCTTTTTACTTTGCAATACTTTTTGCAAAGGTGCAAAATATGTGTTTGCAGTTTTCGTTTATTTTTTTTTTATTTTTTGCTACGCTTTCTGTTTGTTTACTTAATTTAAATCATTTGTAAGAAACTGTATATGAGCGCTAGAAACAAATGGTTATGACCATCGAGCTGGTTGACCCATTTTGCTGCTTTCACGTTTGGAATTTTGCTAATTTTGAAGTGCTAAGCATATTTCTATGCATAACAAGTAAGGAAGAGCTAAGCGCGGGTATAACCGAACATTTCATACTCTTGCAAATTGCAAGGAGTAAATGCCAGTAATGTACCTTCAGGTAGATAAAGACTGTTAGTTATACCCGATTTTATTCATTCTAAGCACAAGGACGCACCGTTATAACAAAAAACATTTTTTCTCAATTTTATTAAGGGGTTAGGGGTAGTTAGAATTTTCAAAAAATATTTTTTTTTTTGCTTTGCATTTTCGTTAAGCGTAATATCTTAAAAATATTCCCTGAAAATTTCACATTGATCAGACAATTAGTTTTTGAGTTATTCGAGAAATAGAAAAGAGAACTCAGGCACTTCAAAGCGCTAGTGTGAAACTTTAAACGCGTTTTTCTCAAAACTATGTTTTTTGAATCGGTGACAACTGTAACTCGAAAACCGTTCAGTAGATTTTAATGAAATTTATACAGCTTTTAGAATGCATAATAAACTCGGGTCTGATCGAAGGATTTTTATTTTTTCGAAAATTTCGATTTTTTTCGGAAAAATAAAAAAAAAAAATTCTGAGACCACCATTTTGTTAAATTTGAAAACAAAATAAAATCCTTTGATCAACCCCGAGATTATCTATTTATAAAACTAATGTTTTTTTGTCCGATTGTTTTTAGATGAATCTCGAAGGACTTATGCTTGTCGCCGCAAGTACCTTCTTTGAAACAGGGTCAACACAAACAACTATAACTTCGGAAATTAATTTTTTTTTTTTAAATTTTCGTGACTGCAAGTCAACACGTCCTATAATAATGCCATATTACTGCTTTTGTGAAATAACACGATTTTTTCGTGCCTCTGATTATCCCTAACCCCTTAAGATAACTCACATATTGGTCGGGATAAAGTCACCCGGCAGGATATATCGACCTAATTCAACCCATTTGTGGCACACAGGCATATTACTATTAGGAAAAGATTCTCTCTGAATTTCAGTTATATATTTCACACATTGACCAATATTTTCGGTAAAAAGTGAACTATAAGTGCTACGGTCCACATATTCGATAACGAGGGGCTTGAACAATTTTTGTTGGATTTGGACAATTTTTGGTCAAAAGATGCCATACTTTTAGAGGAATTATTACTGCAAAATTTTATTCCGTTATATTAAATTCTCTTTGATAGATAGTGAATTAATCAAATGAAATAAAAAATTGTGTTATATGGGAAGTAGGCGTGGTTGTAGAGTAATTTTACACAGTGAAATTTTTAATTTTCACAGTGTAACATGAAAATGTCAGTGGAATAACACTTAAAAAATTTGGTTGAAATCGGTTGAGCGGGTCTCAAGATACAAAGAAGACTTAAGACTAAAAGTTGGCGAAAAATTTTGATCCCGGCACTATTAAAGCCTTCTCTTACCATCTCGAGGGTACAATTTAAGGTCTTTGGCATATTTAGTGGGTGATTTAAATACTTTTAGTAGCTTTTAACAGTACCTTTATATTTTATTTTAATAAGTCTTTACATAATTATTTAGTGCGCTATTTTTTTGGGTCTATATGATTTATGCCTTATATATGGATTTCCACGCATCTCGTCATCTTGATCATTTCTATATATACATATATATATATTAGGGTGATTCAAAAAAAATTTTTTTTTTTTCGATTGGTACTCGGAAAAATAGGTTCCTATACACCTCTAAGAAAGCCTCTCCAAATATGAGTTTTTAATTGTAATGGGAAGGTCCTCCTACATACAGTTTTCTATTTTTTCTTATTATCAGATAGACAAATTTATATCTCGCTACCAACTACTTGAAAAAATATGTTGTTCCTTAGATTTTGTAGGAAAATGAATGCTCTACAAAAAAGGTCTCTTATGATTTTTTCGTAAACCCAACCGTTTAAAGGATATTAATAGTTAGAGTTTAATTATTTTTGGGAAAAATTTTTATTTCTTATGGATTTTATTACTCAATGAAAAAAATCATTATGAATGATGAAACTCATAGGTTTTTGGGGAGGCTTTCTTAGAGGTGCCTAGGAACTTATTTTTCAGAGTACCTAACAAAAAAAAAAATTTTTTTTTTGATCCACCTTAATATGCATTGATGTTTGACGATGAATATCTCGTAAACGCTTAACTTAATCGAAAAATAATAGGAGACTATTTTTATAGAGCAGTAAATTTCCTACAAAACTATGAGTTTCATTATTCAAAATAATTTTTTTTCATTGAGTTATAAAATTAATAAGATTCAGTTAACAAAACTATTATACTCTGTAACAACATGTGGCAAGAGTATAAAAGAAGATATTAAATAGCAACAAAAATAATAAACGTTTTTAGAAGCCTGTCGAATGATTTGTACCGCTATATTGACGTCAAATTTTAACTGTATGACGAATATAGTTACAAATAATCGCAGGTTGTTCTTTTGTAGCACGAGTTCATAGCTGCATAATGTGCAAAACACGTCAAATAGTAACGATTTTAGTGCTACAAACAAATGCCCGTGACTTTAGCGGTTAACACTAACCTGATTTCGAAAACTTATTCTCGAGAAATTTTAGAATTATTTTCTTTTTTGTTTTTTGATCATTGATGACAATTGATCTTATTGTTTTTTCACGCATAACTGATTCACCGTTATATGTACGAGTATATGTATTTAAACCAAATACGAAGTTTGACAATTAAGTATTGAGACTGATTTTATTGCCGCGCTTGTGATAAACCTGTAACCTAGAAATTCCCCTTCTCTTTTTCCGGCATCCCTCCACTCTCCATTGATATACTTATGTACCATCGCTCTATCTTGTTTAGTTCGCCTGCTGCGTCAAGTTGAGTAGACGTGTGTTTGTAGTGTTCGTCACGAAAATGGAAAAACGAAATCAAGAGCAACGCGTCGCGATAAAATTTTGCATTGTAAAAATTTTTTTCAATAGTTTTTGCTTGTCTATCGAAGCTGGAAGATCGAAAACAGCATTTTTGGCATATTTAACTATTTTATTAGCAAAAGGGTGAAAATGGAGGTCAACCAGGCAAAAATTATGCGATATGTATGGAGATGTATACATAGATCGAAAGCAAATGATTTTTTTCTTTTTTCAATATTTCTTTATTTATTGGATTTGCTTAGTAAAAAATAACAATAAGTATTCAAATCTTAAATCTATTTAATACTAAAGGAGCTCAAGAATGTGGTTGAGGTTTTTTTGGTAGAACGTTGCTCTCTAGTAGTCTGGTAGACCACTTCGTTTTAAACGTCGGATTAATTGCAGAAATTTGCCAAGGCATTAGCCAATGAGTTTGGATGTTCGCTTTTGTTTAGAAATATATCTCATTCTGCTGTCCTCTATCTCCCTCTTTACCATAGGAATATCAAGATCTTTATGAATGTTTTCATTACGCATTTACTATGGTGCACCCGTGATTGTTCTAAGCATTTTAGATTGGAAGCATTTTCGAATTGGAAAAAATTGGCTTGTAAAAATTCGTTCCGACGATTACGTTCTTGAGGATGTACCACCAAGCCAAGAATGGCCACCTGCCAAGATGGCAGGCTTCTAGAAGACGATAAGCATAAAATAAAGTCGTTGGTCACTGCAAATCGTCAAAACTCAAGAGATTGGCTAAAATATTAATGACTAAATTTGTAAGTGTAGGATTCGTATCGAAGCTTGACATATGGGTTCTTCAAGTTCTTACTAAACGAAATTGGCTTCGACGAATTAACGATTGTGTTCTTAAACGTTAAAGAAGTCCAATTTTGAACGCATTGTTCTTGGCGACGAAAAGTGGGTTGTACAAGAGACGATGGTCTAAAAAGAATGAACCAGCTTAACCATTTCGAAGGTCGATTGGTACCAAAAAATGCCTATGTTGTCTGTTTGGAGGAATTTTAAAGAGATTATTAATTTTAAGTTTTTGACCGACAATACGACGAACAAAAGAGGCCAGAAATGATTAACAGAAAAGTTTGATGACTGCTTGAAAGCTGTAGTAGCTTGAATGAGATGTGTTACTACACCTACCATATTCTTCAGTCGTGGCACTTTCAGACTATTGCCGATTGCGCAGGAGAACCTTTACCTCAAATCAATACGTCAAAAACCACTTCTACTCATTAAAAAAAATATATTTATTTTTGTCGACTTGGACATCATTCTCATGATTAGGATTCTTCCTATGTCCTCCTCATTCTCAGTCAAAATGTTGTATTGTACGCAATGAAAAGCACCTTGAGTGAATTTTGTTTTATCTCTTCGATCGGCTGAAAACGGGTTTTATGGAGCTGCAATTTCAGTTTGGGCAACAAGAAAAAATCAAATGGAGCCAAATTTAGTGGAAACAGTGGCTGATCGATGGTATTCATTACGTTTTTGGCTTTAAATTCGGTCAGAATCGTCGTTCGCTGCAATGGTGCATTATCATAAAATCCATGAACTGTTCTCAACTACAGGGTAGGCCATTTAAAGTTGACCCATCTGGCAACGCTGTAACTTTTAACAGCGCTGACAAATCGGCTAATGTCATACCGCATTAGAAGCGTCATTCGAAGACAATTTATACCATGGAACAGTACACTCCAAAAGAACGCGCTGAAATTGTTCAGCTTTATATTCAAAATAACTTTTCAATTGTGTTAACTCAACGTGCGTTTCGCAAAAAAAATAAAGTGAAAAGTGCTCCAGTTAAGAACACAATTAAGTCTTTATACGCAAAATTTGTGAACACCGGTAATCTCAGTAATGCCAGTCATGCATCCAGACAACGCACAAGACGTTCTGATGAAAATATCGAAGCTGTACGAGCCAGTATTGAGGAGACTCCATCGACATCGAGTTATCGCCGCTCTCAGGAATTAGACATCTCTCGCACCACTCTCCGACGCATAATTCATAAAGATTTGAAGATGTTTCCATATAAAATTCAAATGGCACAAAAACTAAACCCAGCTGATTATCCGCGACGCCTTAATTTTGGCAAACAAACAAATGGGTCAACTTTAAATGGCCTACCCTGTAGAACTCCTTTTTGAACGTCAGTCAGTCTGGAACAAATTTATAATGCAATAAACAACGAATATCTGAAAAACAATAAACATCACCTTGATTTTTGAACGGTTTGGGAATGATTTCTCTGGTTTCGGCTCGTGTTTTTGCCCTGTATTCCGATGATTGTTGACTTGTTTGCATGTCAAACACATAAACCCATGTCTCACCGGCAGTTATAATGCTCTCCATGAATGTGGGATCGGAATTCGCTTGATGAAGCATGTCCAAAGAGACCTGTTTACTGTATTCTTTTTGAATAAAATTCAGCTTTATCGGGACGAGTTGAGTAAGTACGCTTTTTATACCCAAAATATCAACCAAAATAATTCGAACGAATTCGCGAGAGATGTAGAGCTCTCTTGTCATCTCTCTAATACTTGCCTTACGATTTTCCATATCCTTTACTTTTTTATATGTTCATCTGTTGAAGAAGACGAAGGTCGTTCAGAACGAGGTACGTTTTGAACGATTTCTCGACCCTCTTTGAAGTTTTTGTACCACAAGTAGGCTTGTGTTTTCGATAAAATTAAATCGCCATAAGTTTTTTTCCATTATTCGCAATGATTCCGCAAAGCAAAGCGCAGAACTTTTATACATTTTTTATTACTAATTAATTTCTCTTGATAAATTTATGTTGAGTTTTCTTTTTAATTTCATTATTATATTGCTCAGCGTGTAACTAAGGAGAGAATGCTTTCAATATAAACTAATATACAACTTGTAGCTTAAAAGCCAACCAGCGAAAGGTAAATAAGGTGAATTTTATTTGGAAGACAACGAAACTGGACACCTTAATGACCGTAAATCACCAAATAACAGCAGATAACCATTACAAATTTGCTTAAGCAAAAGCGAAATAAAATGCAACAAAACGAAACCACATTAGTTACACTTGAAATTCAGTTTTGGCAAAGTGAGTATAGAAAATCCGCACAACACGTGCTAATATCCTTTTTGGTCCTTTGCCAACGAACAAGTAAATGACTTGGCAAATATTTATATTGTAAATACATTAAGCAGCTAATGGACGAGCACATGCCAAAACGACACAAACACATAGTGGCACTGAGCATAACTAAGCCGGTAAATAAATAAAGATGTCAAGCCGAAAGGAGCAACCGGGCAAAAATGGTTGGCTTATTTCAGCAATTTGTTTTTCGTAGCGGATATTGGCAACAAACACTACTTGACATGTGTCTTTTTTTGCTGATGCTTTACACAGAATTACTGCGTGGCAGACGCGGAGCGGTTAACCGGTGCAGGGCACAAGTGCAGAATAAGCTACTGCAGTAGCCATTGAAGCCGAAGACTACCTGTAAAACAAATAGTATTTGCTTTTGGTTGAAGAACAGAAATAAAATGATAATGCAAATGTCACTTAGCAACAAAAGGTTAACCTTTTTACAAGCTAATCCGCATATTAATGAAGCCGAGCGGCAGCAACAAAGCGACGAGCAGCAAAAAGGATGCAGGATGCGTGCGGGTCTCTCAGGCAGACGTTTAGACAATAGAAAGAAACTGCTTTACATGACACTGTGAGACAAGTAGACAGCGGAAAAAATTATAAAAAAAATTGTCGAACTAGTAACTGCGGTTGGCGACGCGCCTTGGACACCTTTGCCTGCAACTCGGGCAACAGGATGCAATCTGGCTCTGACCAAATGTAGTGGGCGTAACTGTGAAGGGTAGTGATGTTGCATTAATTGCCAATTTTTTGACAGTTTTTATGCCGAAACTCACGCATAAACTATATTTCGTATCAAAAATTACACAAAAAGGATGTAAAACGAAGCAAAAAGGATACAAAAAGTAAAATCTTGCAGGCGTAGAAAAGCAAAAATAAGCAAATGTGTCTAAAGTTGCAACATTGTAGCACAAATTACAATTTTATCTTGCAAAAATTTATATCAATTTTGCAGCTGTGCGGAAGCAGAACAATTTTTCGCGATCTCTTTTGCCACGGACATGCGAGCAAAGGATATAAATTGAGACAATAATAAAATTGGAAAAATTGTAATTTTTGGGTGCGAATATTGAACAATAGTGGCATATGTGATTAGATAAGGGCACGCCAGTCTTGCGTATAAATCTTTTCATTTTATTGAGTAGTCAAAAATTGACACTTTAGGACTTAAGAAGTTCCGGCAGCGCACAAGCTGCGCGTGAACATTTCAACTTCCTTTATAATCCTTTCTTTTTCATTTTTTTTTTTTTCTTTTTTGTATTTTTTATTTTGTTCGTTTCGCCTTTCGCTTGCTGCTGGCACGAGTGCTAAGGGCGTTGATGCGCACGCGCACCCACCAAATCAAAGGATCAAGATCAAGCGCGCGCATGAAAGGGGAAATAGTAGTAAATACATACATCTTGTCAGCGGTCGTGTAGATCGTGTTAAGTGGCAAAACAGCTGACGTATGGCGCGTTGCCAGGCGTGCGCTTGCGCTGGAAATTGGCTGAGGTGTATCGTATGCCTTTTGTATGAATTTTCATTTCATTTGATTATTAATATTTTTTTTAAATTTTAATAGCGCCGTTTATTTATCGATGACTTTGCATTTATTGCCCGCACCCTAGCATGATTTGTGTACGCATACCTTTATTTGCATAACATTTTCCGTGGCAGCCACTTCACCGTCTGTTGCACGCACAGGCTGGAGCTAGCGGGCCAAGCGCTGCGCCGCGCCGCGCCGGAAGCTGAAAGCGAAAACCAAACGCAGCGGCATGACGCAGCGCCAATCTGCATTTTCCCCAAACCGTATGCCGATTTTCGTTTTCATGCGCGCCCCTCGTCGCTGCGCGGTTGCGCAACCGTCATTTCCGCATTATAATTTGATATCCCTAATTTCATTTCACTTCGCCACTCTGCTGCATGTATTTTGTACAGTTTTCCACTTCCTTCATCTGCTGTTGCTATTCTTGTTGCTGGCACGCGCTTGGCGCTGAGTAAACATGCACAAATGTTTGTATATATATATATATATATGTGTGCTTCGTACATATTTAATAAATTCTTGCAATTATTGCCAGTTATTGTTATTTTTCTGTGTCTGTTTTTGTTTTAGTACAAGTGTCTTTGTTTGACTTGTTTTGGAGCCAATTGTGTAGCCCACCAGCCACCGCTTGAGCTATTCGCCGCGGCTTCTGTCTTATTGAAACAACTGCTCTGGCCGCGTTACTTTGCGCGGCTGCTGCTGTTTTAACACCGGCGTTTAGGCGTTTGCGCGTCTAGGCACTGCTGTCATATCACCTTTTTGAATTTCGCTTTTTTATTTCGATTTTTTTTTTTAATTTGCTTTGTAATTCGAGCGCGTTTGTGTTCTGTTTTCGGTTTTTACGCGTACGAAGATTCACTTTTGATTTCTTGACAGGCGCGCATACATATATACAAACACATGCGTTGGTAGATGTATTTATTTTGTATTTGTTTACATCAGTCGACGCAATATTTTGATAATAAAGGTGAACGGTTTCGTATAAGATAATATCAGTTACCGTTTTATGGAAGCGGTATAATATTTAGAGGCGAATTACGCCTTATTGAATGAAATTCAATGAAATTGCCCTCGACACCTCGAACTTGAAATTGCAGCGAATCGAAAAGGCAGCTGGTATAAATGTGTGCGCAGATTGACAGAAAATGCTAAATTCGAGAATCTTTAATGAACTCAAGTAATGTATAATGAGAAGAGATACACTAGGCATCACAAGTCTACGCTGCTCTAAAAATTAAACATTTATCACACAGATTTTATAAAAGAAGTGCCAAATCACGGAAATTTTCCATAACGGTATTAGTTGTAGCAATCTAAGCTGTTGGCGTCACAAACTCTTCTGCACAGTACGACGCTAGAGATAACGGCATTTTTGTTACTGCAGCTCAGTAGTGCGTGCGTCAAAAGTGTATATTACGGATTAAGCTATCGTGGCCGCAGTACGTTGAATTTAATAACAAGAGCGTTTGTCTATTGTATAAATCCAAAAGACTGATGTCATAACCTTTCCCGCCGCCTTTTTCGTTTTTCCACGCCTGAGAACCGGTTCATCAGGTTCATCATGTGCAGTCCACTGCGATGACTGTCGATTGGACTCCAGTGGGAAATGATGAAGCTATGTTTCTATCACTGACAAAAAATGTCGGCTTTATTCCGATTAGAGAGCACTTAAACACTTCTCAGAATCAGTTATGCGTTGTTTTAGTTGGATTATGAACTTGCGAGGCACCTACTTTGCTCATTTATCCTGTTTCCAGGTTAGCAAATATCTTTTCAACGGTGGATTTCCCAAATTCAACAGTATTTTTTCCAAAAAGCCAAATGCTTTATTAACACACGAAATGCTTTATGATCAATTTTTTTTGTAAACTAACACAAGTTGCTTCACAAAATATTATATCTCATTAACTAATAGTTATAATCCAACTAATAGAAATCATATAGATGGTAGTAGTATTATCTACATATGTATGTTGTATGTATCAGCCACAGTGAAGCGTGGACGGGCCCTCTAGTCTTATATATTATATATAGGGTGGGCCATATAAAATTTTAAATTTCGAAGATAGGGCGTAAAAGATTGAGTGTAGCGTTTGCTGTATGGCACGTAGCGCCGTCCTGCTGGAACCAAATGTTGTTCAAGTCTTCCTCTTTAGTTTGCTTGAAGAAAAATTCGGTTAACATTGCGCGATATCGCTCACCATTGATGGTTGCGGTTCCTTCTTTATTTTCGAAGAAAAAAGGGCCGATGATTCCACCAGACCAACATCCGCACCATACAGTGATTCGTGCTGGGTGCATTGGCTTCTCGACGATTACGTGCGGGTTTTCTGTGCCCCAAATCCGACAATTCTGCTTGTTAACGTAACCATCGAGGTGGAAATGAGCCTCGTCCGAAAAGATGATTTTTCGGTAAAATTGACCATCCTCGGTCAAACGATCTTCTGCCCAATCTGCGAACTGTAGACGGCTTTTTTCTAGTGAATAGCGACCCATTTCGTAAATTTTAGACTTTTTACCGAATATCTGTCACTTTCCGAATGGTATTTGACGTTTCCTATGTCGAAATATAGATAATTCAAATTTAAAACGTTAGATGGCCCACCCTATATTATAGATTTCCACTGTTTTTTTTTATTTATATTCATCAAGGCTTCAAAAAGAAATTAAATAGACGTTGGAAGGTCAAGATTACCGGAAAATAGCGAGAGATTGTTGGAAGAGCACTTGCTTGAGTGAAATTCCTTTGAACCAAACCACCAATAATTAAGATTTATGTATTTTTAGATAAGAACTTAAAAAAATATTGGTTAATCAAACTTAAGGCAACAATATTATTTCATGACATTTGAAAAATACTAGATCATAGAATGAAGAGAATAAAATAATTTTGTCCTTACGCACACATAAATATTTCTTTGTTGCAATACTTTGAGAAGTTTTCGCATACCAACTTGTATTAATAAAGAATTTCAAGAACGGAAATCATTCCAGGGCTACTTACCAATAATAGAATGAAAATGTCAGTTCTTCACCGAATTCTTAACCTACTTAGTGTTACAAGGGATTGTACCAATCTGAAAGAATAACACGTTATATAGACTATTTTGCATTATTTCAAGATACTTATGTCAAAAAACAGTAAGACTTTTTCATAAATTTAAAATTTTTCATTTTAATTCTACAAAATCTATGTCGTCCTCCTCACAGTAATCTCCCTTGGCCCCATTAAACTTGTGCCAACTTTTTTCTAATACTCAAAACAGTTTTTAAATTTAATTTCCAGAATGGAAATTTCATCAGAACAATGCACCGAGTCACAAGAGCATTTTGACAATGGCTAAAATTCATGACTGCGACTTCAATTTGTTTCCAGAGCTCAAAAACTTTATGCCTTTCAAGCGTTTTTCACGAAATGAAGAGGGCATAACGGCTGTATTTTGCATACCTTCCGAAGTCTCACTTCAGGGATGGGATCCACAGATTGGAGGATCGTTGGAGCAAGTGTATTAATGTTCATAAAATTGTGTTTTTCTTATCAAACGACAAAACTTATAGAACAATCTGGTAATTGTGCTTTTACTTTTCTTAGGCCCAAAGGAACTTTCAAAATGGTGTTCACTGATTCTTCCGATATTCCAACGATGCCAGTAAGATCTCTGACTATTAATCGTCGATTCTCAAGCACCAATTCTTTTATTTGATTGACACATGTGAGGAAAATATCAACCGAAGGATAGGAAATCCAAATTTCATGCTGGACTAATGACAAGCATTATTAGTAGTATATGACAGCCGAGTTAACTCGAGGATCGATAACACATATTCTCGGTATTAAATATGTGATATGTTACACCTTCTCTTATTTTTGCGAATACTTTTTACATATTGACCGATATATACGATATAAAGCCAAACGAAAAATTGAAATTCTTATATAATTTTTATAACGACGTAGGACATATTTTTACTTGAATTTTACTAATCTTGTCATTGCGTCGTTTTATTAGCACAAGTAGAGGCTGTCTGAATTTCATTAAGAAACGTCACTGATTGACTGAAAATCCATATATTAAATTGGATGAAGACTAGGGGAAACATGAACTAA
>JBAWJQ010001445.1:0-65555 GCA_037783105.1 Bactrocera zonata | reverse complement strand
CTCTCCTATCTCTTCCTCCTTCCATTTATCTGCATTGATTGCTTTGCTTTACCGCCCCCTCCGCGGAAGACACTTTGACCATGCTCCATTATCATATAATTGCTTATAATTTTTACTGTTCGCTTACACACACACATACAGAAAAACACACGAACTTCCATATACGCTCTAATAGCGCTAAATAAATTTCAGCAGCCACCCACCCACACACACACACGTATTTATTTACTTGCTTGTTTGCGCCATTCGGAATCTTATTACTTTTGCATTGTGCGACTTCGTAGTTTTTGTTGTCGCAAAGTTGTAATAACAACAACACATTCATTATGCCATTCGTTTAATGTGTTAATGCGTAAAGGATATTAAAGTTCTTAGTTGTCCTTGGGACTTATGCTGCCGCACGTGGACTCACCAAATGAGTTGACATTAAAATTATATATTTATATCTGCTTATAATGGCAGCACTCATGGGCGTTAGCTGCGCACGGATATTAAGTTTTGTGGCACACTTTTATTATCTTTTTCGAGTTAGAGTTTTAGAGCGCCTACTAGTTTTAGCACTTCCCTTAATGTCCAAACTTAAATAATCACGAAGCTTTCTTTGGTAAATATGCTCCATTTTAAGTGCTTGGAGTAAGTAGAACTGATATGACTACAGTTGAATGCAACTAATATGTTCGGCAGAAGTCAGATTTCTTTTTACTTCATGTCAAGTCTTCCAATTAGTGGTTTTACAACTCTTTAATTAAGTAAGAGATTTCTTGATATGCGAGCAGACTCAAAATAATTGGTTACCAAATGCGATTTCATGAGAAAGCAAGTCTCTATACAATTTCTAATTCTAATTTGAGTAAGAATTTATAAGTGTGCCAAGCAAGCTGAAGAATATGTGTAAGTTTTGTAAGATGAAGTCACCAAAACTGAATGAACTTGTTTTGTGGTTAGATCATAAAAGACGCGTTTACTAGCTTTTCAGCTTTCGGGCAATCTAGCGTAAGTTATGGCATTTTAAGTGACGAAATTATACTGATGAAAAAGTACAAAAAGTACACGAAAATTGCAATTTCTCGGTGAACAGCAAGGACACACACCGCAAACAGTTAGCTGTGACACGCACCGCCAATAGGTAGCTGTGACACCGCCTAGAAATTATTTCAAGAAAATTTCAACTCGTAAAGGATTTAGATCCAATAGTTACGTCGTTAAGTATAGACTAAATATCTGCTTTAATATAGATATATCATTTGGTAGTTACAAGATACATATGCTGATGATAAGGAACTCGGCGGTATCAGCACTATGCGTTGAGTGTATGGTGTCCAGGAGAGGCTATAAATGAAAATATAAGAAATTCAAAAAACACCATAAAATTAGGTTGGTACTCTGAAGATTTCAAAGGAACGTGTTGAACATATTATAAATATTTAGGAACAAAAACTCTGTGAAAATTGAGTGCCTCACCACATATATGTATATGTTATATTATAAGATTGATGAAAGAGCATGGACAGTAAATATGTATATGTACTGAGTTAATATTTGTAAATAAAATAGTATGAGAGAATTGGTTTTCTTAATTGTGGCGTGCATCTTCATGCTCTACTCCAGAAAAATTAATTTGATACGTTTTGGGTTGTAACATACTTGTTGGGCAGAGATCTCTAGTTATCCATAACAAACACCGTGCTGTGTTAAGAAATATGTACCACCGTTCGAAATCTCTCTTTTACTGAACACTTGTTGTTGCACTCATTTATAAACAAGCATAAAAATTGGAGCACGATACCTTTATGTTGCAACAAGCAACGCTTTTGGGGCTTCATTGTAAAACTTCTAATAAAAAATTTTGTTGAATTTCCTATGAAACAACAGATACTTACAATTTTCACCATAAATTGCCAACACAGAAGACATAAACTGGTCAGTTGAGTGTTTAATAGGCCATTAAAAAATGCGGCTGCAATTTATATGTGTGCACTGTGGCGCAAGTTGCTCATACGCCGCGTGTAAGCGTCGAAAATTTGTTTAAAAATATTTACCAGTTTTTAATTTCTTTAGAATTCGTTTATACAGCGCGGCCTTTTACTACGGCTTATGCTTTCATAATGCTGTATGAACAGCACAACGCATGCATAAAAGCGCAGAGAACACGATTTGTTGTTGTACGCCATGCTGCTGTTTGTTCATTAAATTCTTTATGAAACACCTTACTCAAACTTTTTACGGCGCCACAAGATGTTGTTAACACAAAATGCACAACAACAACAATAGCAAAAGGTGCATCATAATTTTGCCGTAGGCGGAAAAGGGGTGTGGCGCTTGGTTAAATATGAGCGCGCATACTTGCGTTAAAAATTAAGTATATAATACTTTTTGTTGTTTTCCTGCTCGTTTTTCGATAAGTCAAAGCAGTGTTATTATTGCCGCTACGTTTAATACGCGTTTACCTTTTATGTTACATTTACGCAAGGGCGCGGCAGCCGCGAAGCAGCCGAGCGTCAACGTCCTGTTAATATCAATACCACTTAAAAAACCATTAAATGCGCACTTCTTTGCGCTCGCCGCGCACACCTGCTCGCCAGCGCGCTTTCCACACATTTCGCTGCTACGCTTTTGCGCATTTACACTTTCGCACGCGTTTTTATTTCTATTTTAATTTTTTATTTACTTTTCAGGTTTTTCTTTTGCCGGCGCTTTGCTTCGTGCGCGGCAAGCGGAAGTGCAGCGGCAACTGCAAGTGACTTACGGACCAGCAGCGCGCGATCAGAAGGAAGTAAATTGTGAGCGTTGGTTGTTAGCATTGTTGGTTTTCCAACTGTTTTCAGCAAACACACACACACACACACACACAGAAAGATTATTACTCACAAGCCAGTCTTAACGACTTCGAGCATTTTGAATTTAATACACAAAAAGCAAACACGCGGCGGAAGGAAGGCAAGTTGAAAAGCAGCAAATAATAAAAAGTGGTTTGTGTAAATTGCGAAAAATTAAAAACGGTCATGTAAGCCGCTTTGTTGTGTGCTGTGTGGGCGCGGAAAGTGAAAACGTCGCAACGCCGCGTTGGCGCAGCGGCAGGCGTCGGCTGTGTAGGTTTAGCGAAGTCGCAGAAAATATTGAATTAAAATAGCGCGTGATAAATGATATTTTGTGCGGCGCGCACATTCTCACCACAAATATCTAAGAAGGTCTTTTCAATTTCATTTCCAACCCCTCTGACCTCGCAATTTGCTGTTTCCTAAATGCGCTAGCACGTGAAAAAAACAAAAGAGATTATGTTAGAAGGAAAAGTTTTCATTTTACGTTTTTTATTTAAATTTTTTTCAAGAAGCATTTAAGTAAATGTTGCGAGGGTGAGCAAGAATTGTAAATTGTGAATGTGCGCGTGCGTTTTTCTGCAGCTTGCGGTTGAACGCAAAAGTAATTAAGACTGTGTGCACTTAGGCGCTGGGTGTGAAGGCGGGCGCCTGTGCGCCGTTGTGGAGTGGAGGCGTTCTTGTGCGAATTGTTTTTACGGTTTTGTTGCTGTATTGCGATTTTTCATTTTTATGCCGCATTAAACGGCTGTAAGTAAACAACAGCCATTAAGATTTATATTCTCATGTAAATGGTTTTAATATGTTTGTAAGTAAAAATAAATATAAGCGTTAATTTTTCGAAAATCGTTATAAATGATTATTTTTAATAATTGAAATAAAAGCATGTTGAGATGGCCGTTCGCAAAATTTTTTGGCGAAAATATGAAAAAAAGAGCGTGTAAAGTGTATAAGATTTCTATCAGACTGATGCTATAGGCATTTAAAAGTTTTTGGGCGATTTCAACAAAGCCTCGTTATTTGCAAACAAAAAAAAAAAAATAATAAAAAAATAAGAGAAATGCTTCCTTAATCATTTTATCATAGCAAAATATATCACGGTTAAGTAAGCGCGGTAGGAGCAGCATATAAACAACAAGAAGCCCACCAGGCATCTGTTGAATTTGGCTTTCATAAAGTTGCTAGAGTTGTTTGGTTATAGTACAAGGTGAGGAAATTAAAAAAATGTGAGCTCATCGTTGACTGGTTGCCAAATCATGTTACTGCTTCCACTTAGTAAGGTTTGGTTGGTTCCATACCTGCAACATCCATGGAGCGGTATTTGAGATTAATAAAAAAAGATTCATTTCGAGGTTTCCCATTTTTTTTTTCAAGAAAAAATACAGAAACTTCAAATTTTATGAGGAATGTTTATTATCATTCAAAAGAACATTCTTTGCCTCTTTTTTTTTTTTTTGGAGATTATCTCTTTAAAATGTTGGCCGCGCCTACATTTCAGATTATCCTCTCGCATTTTGACTAGTAACTGGTGAATGACTTGCATGATGCCTGAATGGAAGCAGAATTGTCCGCATAGGCCTTATATTTTACATATTCCTACAAGCAAAAGGCCAACGGTGTGACATCACAAGATCTTGGTAGCAAAGCAACTGGCTCAAAACGCAAAAGTGTCTGCTCATCGAAGTGCTCTCTCAATAAATCCCCTGATTAATGCGTTGTGTGGCAAGTGGAGCTGTCTTGTTGAAGTCAAATATCAAGATCGCAGGCATCAAATAAACGGTTATCATGGCGCGATAATGATCGCCATTGACGGTCACGTTCCACCGGTAACATTTTTGAAGAAATATGGACTGATAATTCACACAAACCATTCTTTATTCTGGATGAAAGGACATACCTTGAAACTTTTCAGGTTATTTTTCGTCCCAAATGCGGCGAATTTGCTTGTATACATACCCATTGAGCCAGAATTGGGCCTCATCGCTGAACAAAATTTAGCTCGAAAACGTCGGATCTTCTTGGAACTTTTCAAGAGCCCACAAAGCGAAGCGATGCCGATTGAGAACATCGAGCAGCTTCAGTTCTTGCACAAGCTGTATTTTGTGAGTTCAAAATTTATGATCTCGACGTAAAATGCGCCAAGTCGTTTCAAAGGTCAATCCGAGTTGCTACGAACGGCGCGGAATCGAGTCTCCACTGTTTTCTTGTACACTCTCAGCTAGGGCTGTTATATTTTATTCACTGCGTGCTGAACATGGTCTATTCAATCGAATATTATCCAATAATAAAATCTGGATCTCAAGAGAGGTGATGTCGTAGCTCAGTAGCGCCCGAAATACATTCTTTAACGAACGTGAATTTTCAAGTTGAACGATTTTCTTGTAGTAATTTCGAGGAATGTTGTCGAGTTGACAGTTCATGGCTGGATAATAATCCGCATCCGTTCCAATTATTTAGACCCGACGCTTGTGGGAACAGAAAAAAATATGACTAAGCAAACGTAATAAACACATACTCATATACAAGCAAAATATTTGTCAACTTGTTTTATGCGTCCAGTTTATATGGAGCAGTCCGGGTCAAATGTGATCTTGGGTCTAAATTGAAAAAGTCTTCCTTTTATAAATAGTTCCAAAACTCGCAAGCAATAAAATAATCAATGCACTAAAATTAATGTCTAACCTCTAAAATATTTCTGAAAACAAGTAGGGGAAGTTGACACGCACCGAAAACTGCCTAAACTTCAAAAAAAAAAAAAAAAAAAAAAAAAAAAAAAAAAAAATTAATTAATAACAAAGAGACACATTTTACGAATCTGGCCGCCACCTATAGTATATATTTCTATTCTGTTCCGTTTCTGTTCTGTTCTGTTCTCTTCTGTTCTGTTCTAAGACCTGAAGAGAATTTTCGCTGGAAATAAAATTGACGAGATTTTGGATTCTTTCAAAGGAAAAGACAATCACAATTAAAAATTGGTCTCAAAATTAGTGAGATTGTTTTAATAGCTATGTATATAATGCCAGCTGGCATATTTCGCATAACAAAAAATAATTTTGTAAGCCCTTCAGTTTGACTCGTAAGCACCCAAAACGCTTTAGGGAAAACCGTTTTGGCATTCCTCTGCAACGATTGCATAAATTAGTAAATTGCTGGAATTCATCATATCATTTTTGCTGCCTCTCTTCAATATTTATATACCAAATCTACGGAGAGATAAGAAATACGCTTGTTTTATTTACTTTGCTGCTAGCAAAACTTTGCCTCGTTTATTTGTGCACGAGTTTATAAGATTAATAAGCTAATAAAACGCACAAACATATCGCTTTGCAATCAAGACACATATGGAAACTTGCGGCAAACATGCAACTGCGCACAGAACCCACCACGGACACCGGCCTCCACATAAACTTTGTGTACACTACACCCTTCCCTCTCCTCTCGCACCATAACACAGCGCAATGTTATTCCCTTGTGATCGCGTGCTAGGCCAATAATTAAAACCAGAGCAGAGTACGTTTCCCAAGTTCGCCAAGTTCGTAACTGTGCATATATATTTAAGATTGTGTGTGTGTGTATCTGTGTGGGGGCGAACTTGTAATTTGAGCATTATTTTTATTGTAGTCGGCGGTTGGCGGTCGGCAAATCTGCGTTGTGGGCGCGCTAAAATTGAAATGAATTAGAAACACTTCTGGCGAACGTTTGCCACCGAAGCTGTTGTCAGCAATCGTCCGCGCGCACCAAAAAGTAAATTGCCAGCAATCAAGCGCAATCATCGTCATCGCCATTATCATCACCAGCAATCGCAGCGACCGGCCGCCACCAGTGCGGTCTGCACAATTGCAATCATCATCATTATCATCACCATCAGCTACAGTAACAACAACAACAACAACAGCGATAGCAAGAGCAATGTACAACATTATGAACTGCAGCAACAACAACAGCGGCTGTGGCACCAACACTCCAGCTGGTTTTTGTGAGTTATTGAAGGCGATGGAGTGCCGGGTCACTTGTTCGAACAAAATCTAACTTCAACGCGCTCCACTATACTTGTGCACATGGTGGTGTGTGAGTGTAGAGGAAAAAATGTTAGTGCATGGCAGTAAACTTTGGTGCGAATGTAACTTTCGTGATATTTTTGCACAAATTTTTTCGGTGCGCTGTCATTGTTCTTGCTTGTTTTGATTTTTTTTCCTTTGTGACTCGCCGGACGTGATATTTACTCAGCGAACGATTTCATACTGCGCCGATAGAAGTTTGCGCTGCGAGTTGAGGCACATGTGGCTAAAATGTCTCTAGATCTGGGGTTTTGAAAGGTTGTTTTTGCTTTTACGTAGAAATGTGCAAGCCTCGTTAGTGCAGAATGATGAAGTAGCAGAGCGTAGGTTTCAGTCGTGAGCAATAAACACGGAAAGGCGAGTTGGGATAATTTGATATTGCTTTGCGATAATTAGGCAGATAATAGAGTTAGAGGTATTTGTATATCTAAGTACATATATTCGTTAACTTTTGTTTTTTAATTTATGCAATTTATAAGCAAGAACTTTTGATAACAATTGGCGTTCTTAAACTCCCAGCTAAAATTTTCTTAATACTTTTTTGAACTGCCTATATTTTAAATAATTTTTTTTTAATTTTCCTTCATCCAAAATACTCATAATTTCATAACTTTCATAATGCTTCCAGTAGCTCATTAAAATCTTAACACCTTCTCAGTGTTCATCGTCTGAGCTAGCGTTATTGCAGTGTGATTTCCGTACAGCCTGAAAGTATGCAATGAAATTACTTCAAAGCTTGACGTGTCCTTTACGTTTAATGATTCTCAACGGCATTTAATTATTTTGATATACAAAGAATCAGAGCACTACTAAGCACATTAGGAAATGAAATTGTAAAAAACCGAAGGCATTGGCATATAATACATGCAAACTCATGGCGCCTAAATGCATGCTATGCTGCATAAGAACTAAGCTTGAATCTAAGTTCATACAAAATAGCACAGGGATGCATTTAATAAATTTACGTCTAACAAACTAAAAAAAAAATGTCTGAAAAATTGTTCGTTACTCACTAAACCGCTCGATTTGCTGCTATTATTCGCGATTCGTCCAAAGAGAGAACTGGTGTGTATGAAAAAATATAATTTTTTAGAAAAAGTATACTTTGCTGTCAATTTAACAGCCTTAAATATTACATAAAATCAGTAATTTATTAAAAATAATTTAATCCATATATAATAACTGTACTTTTGAGACATAAGTATATACGTGCCTTGTCATATCTGAATGTACATACATATATAGTAATTCATACAAATGCCTGGAGTGTCACAAAAGTGCACGTAATTCCCAAAGCAGGCAAATTGATTAATGAAAGCGGATTTCCACCAACGCTTTGTAGATATTCACAAATAAATTTTTATTTGTACATCGGAGCGGTGTTATGTGTATTTATAGCTTTCCTAATGAATGTGGATGAGTGCGCCAGTTGTAATGACAAAAGCGCTGAGCCACTAGCTGACAAAGCTCCCAGCTTCGTCGCAGCATAGCCACTTTTAGAGCTAAAAACGCTTGCTACAAGTAAGCTGTTTGTTAGCTTTGATAACTCGCGCTTTTATAGTCGACCGAGGCACGCGAAATTCCCGCAATTTGTTCATGTGCACTGCTTTACGAATGAATGCGGAGGCGTGTGCTAAGCTGCCTATGCATAAATCCATATTAGCGTTACTGCCGTGAGTTGATTTGCTCGCGGCACGAAAGCGCCAACACAATTCATTCACCTTTAAAACTTAATTACGGCTTCTGCTCAAAGCTTTTGGTATGCAAACAGCAGCATGTTTACTTAAAATATCACTTGCTAGACGGCAGTCTGCTCATCTGCTTTGAGCATTTCTTTTTTAAATGAAATTTATGTGCAAATGCCTGCCGGAAAAGGCCACAATAAATAAAATATAAGCCGAGGCATAGACAAAAGCAGTGACAATGCCGGCAAGACTGCTGTTCATAACTCTATATCTGTGTATATACTATAAATATATAACTGTATGCCTTGCATATATACATATAAGTAAGTACATAATGAGTGGAATAAGAAACCGTAGACGACAAAGCTGTCTTACTTTTGGCCCAAGGTGCGATTGCAAAAGTGCCGGTCTGACTGAAGCTTTCGCCATAGACACAATGACAATACGTGGGATAGTGAGCTAAGAGCAGGCAAAGACTTTTATGCCTATTAGGGTGGTACTTCGGTCTAAAAGTTTTTAACTAAGATTTTCGAAAAACTTAACAGCCACCTCCATACTACTACAAACGAAAAAATTACGCGTAAGTTTTGGTCTGGATTAGGTGCTTAGGTAGTAAGGAAGACTAAAAAAGTATTACTATAAAAAGCACATAATAAGTGGTTTCAGAAAATAACGGGTATTTCAGAACTCAAAATTTACCGGGTTTGGAGTGTTCGATTGAACATTTTTTTTACAACTTTGTCATAAATATCCCTAAAGTACCATCTATTCATTGTTTATACTTTGTTTGTAGCATCTGGTAAGGTTAGACGTGCTTCTATGAGCTTTTCGATTTTCGTTTGTTAAACGCTGACATTTCGTTGTTTATTCGTGAATTCTTAGCAAAAACCAATGCTGTAACATAGATCCCAGGTCGCATATTCTACGGACATACATATATACTTGTGATTATTTCTTATTCCATAGATGACATTAAAAGGACAGAACGGAAAAAGTTAAAGGTTATTCCAATAATCGAGTGTGAGAAGTGTTTCGACAGTTGGAAAAAACGCCGACTTAAGTGTATAGTACCAAATGATGGCAAATAAATAAATATTAAAGATATTATTGTTCGAAAATTTCTATTATTTTTCGAAAACTCCCATTATTGTTCGCACATATTATTCCCATTATTATTCGAAAATTCCAATTATTTTTGAAAATTACCATTATTGTTCGAAAATTTCTATTATTGTTCGAAAATTTCTATTATTTTTCGAAAAATATCATTATTTTTCGAAAATTCGAAAATTTCAATTATTTTTCGAAAACTCCCATTATTTTTCGAAAATTCCCATTACTTTTGGAAAATTACCTAATATTTTTCGAAAATTCCCATTACTTTTCGAACACGCGTCATATACACAATAATCCAAAGGTAGGGTATACTCGGTAATAGTGGGTAAACACTCGCTTGTTTAGTTAGACCGTCACATAGATCGAAAGGTCGCGTGAGTTCAGTAAAATGCGTTACTTTAATTTTTCTTATGGACCACCCTAATACATTTACATAAATGCATGCATATGCATGCCCGTACTTTGAGTCAAGCGGCCTACTTCGCCGCTATCTTGAGTATGCGAGTGTGAGGAGTACTAAAAAACCCTAAGTTGTAAATTATAAATGTCCAGCTGTAAGCGCGCACGCCGCCAAAAGCACTCAGCGGCAAAAACACTAGAAATACTTTCAGTTAGTTTTGAGTCACATGATACAAAGAAACCTCTGCTTCGGCTTTGACAGCAATGGCTTAGTGTGTGTCACACCGATGGCATGGTGGTTGAGCACCTAAGGATACTCTTGGGATGTTTCACTGTCTCCCTATCTTCGCTTCTCTTCTCAATGCTACTTTCACTTTTGTTTCGGTGAAACCGAAGCCAGTCAGCGATGTCATTCATAATGGGTCACCTGTGCAAACTGAAGCATTTGGTGGTTGGGTGAAAAGTTGCCTCAAGCATTGGTTTTGTGGTCACATTTATTATTATTATTATTGTTGTTGTGCTAAGACAGCTTTTTATGTTGCAATGTAACACGTATAGAAACAGAACTGAAGTATTTCGTACCTTTTTCAGTTAGTTGTTGTTTGTTATTAAATAACTTTTTGTGGTTAGCGGTTTCGTTGAATTCATTTAACAAAACGAGATTATTGTTTTAAACTGAGTAATGCGGTTTTGGTCATGAAAACGCTTAGAATGTGGGACCATTTTGAACTTAGATTGGCTTGAGTATACGTCCTTTTCAGTTTCAGATTAATATGCCGTGGACCGCACATGTTTGCTGGTAGCTTTTCCATTACCACACTCACCACTTGAAGGGCATACTTTAAGTCCGTCCGAATATAGTTTTCGGAAGACTTTGCAAGGCAGCTGGCCGAAAATAATAATATAATTAGGCGTGTTGTCGTTAGAAGTTATGGAAGGAAAACGTATTCACCGTATTGTGGTATCCATTTTTTCCACTTGGCAGCTCTAGCATTTGATTATGGCATTGTCATCTCTAAATTTTATTTATGTTTTGCTGTTCTAAGTGGTCAATAAGTCTGAGTTTAGACGTGAAAATTTGTGTTGCTCATTATCGGCAATTTCTCTTTGGTGTCAATCATTGCATTCGCTCTCACCAAGGATCTCGGCGAGTTTTTATTTTCTATCTCACAGCGGGCTTTCCTGATCTTTGTGATTTCGGCGCTTATTCAGCTTCATAAACCTAAATAACCTAAAAATTTTAGTTTTTTTTTGGTGAAAATATTACTAGTAAATATAAGCTCTCCGTAACGCTTTAAGAGCTTCCTACTGCGGTTGGCTTATTTTCGTTATCTAAGGACAGAAAAGGATTTTTTCGACCATTGCGATTTCAACGCTTATTCAGCTTGATAAATTTATGGCTGAATAAAGCGCTGTATATCAAACCTTACAAAAAGCTCCTAGAGACTCTAGTTTAACTTGATAAAATAAAAGGAGCTCTCACTATTAACTATAGTAATTATAAACTCTCTCTAATACCAGTATTACACTTAGGGCCCTAAACACTTTCTTCTTCGGATGACATACTGCTGTTGCCTAAAACTGGAACTTCGAATCAGGCTTCTTCGATCTTTCCGATTTCGGCGCTTATTCAGCTTAACAAAATAGCTGAATAAAGCTCTGGGTTTCAAAGCTTTTCAAAGCTCCTCAAGACTTAACTTATTCAGCTTGATAAAATTATGGCTGAATAAAGCGCTGAATCTCAAAGCTTTTCAAAGCACCTGAACAATTTTGTTTTGCTTGAGAAAATTATAGCTGAATATGTAGTTGGAGTTGTAGTTTAAGGTTCTATTAGGAAGTCTCATTATCATTCTATAATATTACAAATAATAATTACGAAGCTTGTTGTGAGTATCATCAAGCAAGTAGTTCTGAAAAAACTTTGTTTTCTTTATTGTGTTTTCTTCAAGATATTCGGTGGTCTTAAAAACAAACTAAAAACGATTAGTCGCCTGGAGTTGTTTGCTCTAATAATAGCAGAGTTTTTGTTTCTGGAAATTTTTTTACACGGACAAACGTACAACATTTTTTTTCCTAATTTAGATATTCTTAATTTTAACTTTAGAAAGAAAACACATCAGCTTTGTGGTACTCTTTATTTTTTTCTAGCTTCTTCTTTCTATCTTCAATTTTTTTTTTAAGATTTCTTAATTCTTTAAAATTTATTATTAACTTCTCTGAGCTGCTGTCGCAATTAATACTTGGCTAATGAAAATATGAAGAATAATAATAAGGCTTTTTTGTCTTATATACCTTTTTTCAATACATAAAACAATTAATTTATTACATACATATAACATAGATCTTTGTTTTTGGTGTTTGTGTCTCATCTATCATCAAAGGCTTGGTAAAAATGTTATACACATATGTCTTATGTATATTTCTGTTATGTCAAATAATATTCTATAGACAAAATACGAAAAGACTTTTTCGACTACCAAGAATATGTAACTAGTATTACCTGCTGTTTGTGGCTTCGCGCTCACCGAGCCCAGAAAAGTTTACAAATACTCGTTTTAATCTCAAAGGTATAACTAACAGTGCTTTCATATACAATCTGGACGCCATCAATTCCGCTCTAATGCGTATATATGCTTTAAATCCCATACGTATTAAACGGGTTACAAATGTATCCTTTATTAGTGTGCTATTATTTCTAATGCGTCTCGCAGACATACGACGTCTTCGCTCCAATCGTGCAATTTCTCTTTTCGACGTTCGACGCGTTTTCTTTGATTTTTTCTCAGCGGCCCTCATGCTATATTATTCACTAATAAGTACTAAGACTAGTAATAGGTATTATTAGATGTCACAAACTAATGGCAAACATAAAATATTTAATTCTACTTTTAAAATTCCCTAACAGAAGGAAACAAGCCCTCAACGTTTATATTAAAACTACAAAAGATTTATTCGTTAAGTTCGTTATTTTCATATATTTATAACATATATTATTTAAACTAACATTTTTATTTCAAGCCGATATACTCATTTGCATATCGGTGCAGAATGTTTTGCAATAGAAATCGTCGATTCCTAAAGGCTTACTATATATAACGTCAATTGATCTGCTAACTTTTTCTCATAACATGAAATAATATTTTTAATACAATTTAATGATTTTTTTCACAAAAATAAATAACTTGTTTTACAATATTAAATGAATTTTACAGTTAATTTTTTTATATAATAGTTAAAATTGATTCAAGATTTTTAATTATTTTAAGTAATTTCGAACAAGTTATAAAATTAGTTTTATATTTTTTATTTAAACAGTTTTTTAAAGTTTCATTTAGTCTTAGTTTTAGTTTTTTTAGACAAATTATTGCGAATTAATTTTTACATTTACATTAAACAACTTAAATACAATATTTATATAGTGCTTAAAGTGTGTGTATTTTTTCGATTCTTAACTCGAATCCTCGTGTCTGCAATTAAATTGCTGTTGCGAATGCACCGCGGACAAAACCAGCCAATAACCTGCAGTGGCGGCAACTAAAGCGAGAATGGCAATGTGCACGGTATTTATAAGCTCGGAGCGGCAGCAAAGCGCATAACTTACATATGTGCATGAACTTAACAGTTATCACATACTTTTCTCTTTGCGAATTTTAAGTTTTTTATTATTAAATTTTTTTCCGAATTCAACATTTTACATGTTGGTATTTTGTTATTGCCTTTTGGTCTTTTAGAAGGAAAGTTCTGAAACCATATTTCTACTGACATGTGTATGTATATAGTAACAGGTATAGATTCTAAAGTATTTACCGAAACCCCGATTTAGGTATATCTCTTTTGTGAGACGCACTTAATGCAGATATGCCATGGTAATTGTTCGATATCTAACACCATTCTGGAGTGCTAGTTAAAAGTTTTGTTAACTAGTTGAGTTTGAATAGAACCCTTAACTGCAAACCAACTTTGAGTCTGAAACACCAGAGCACCTGCTAATGGACTGCATAGCAGTCTGCAGGCGCAGGATTAAGGCCCTTGGATCCATGTCTCCGCACAGGGACCACAACGCGTCAATAGCACCTAGCAGTATATTTGAACTTTTCAATTTGCTCACTTACTTATCTAATCGAATCTAACTTCAAACCAACTATATTCCCAGAGATTCCTGCTCGACTTGGTGTTTCCAACAGAGTGGCGGTACCATAAATCTTCCGCAGAACCTTTTTTTCGAAAACTCGTAACGCTGTCTCATAAGATGTTGCTAGCATGCATAAAACTTATAGTTTTTCGGTTTCTTCAGCTTATGATATGAATCCCCAAACAGCTATATCGCTGAGGTGATATTTTTGTCTACTCCAAAATTAACAAAAATTAATGTTTTTTACAGGAATATCTTTCAGTTTTGAGACCCGGGCAAAAAAAAAAACTGAAACTTTTATCAGGACCTTCTATTAACAGAAAAGATTACTATATACTCGTAATATAATTTTCGTTCATTTTGATATTTCTAAGTATATTCATTAGAATAGTATCGGAAGATGCAATCCATGTTATATCGGGAAGACTCCCCATAAACATAGCAGCAGAGCGTTGCTCATTATTCTGAGACATGAGGACCAAAATATCACCTAGCTAATAAAAACAAGAACTGGCAAAAATCGATGAAAACTGACTCCGGAAGCGGCAGGAGAGATGGAATACGTCAATAAGGGGAAGGTAGACCCACTCTCTGATACCCAATATTAGAGAATGGGTTACACGGGATCATGGGGAAGTGAACTACTACCTTATGCAATTTCTATCTGGCCACGGCTGCTTCAGAACCTCTCTGCCTGCACAGCAAAAATTACTTCGAAACAGCAGATCACGTACCGCCGGAATGTGTCCGCTTCCAAAAGGAAAGGCAAATACTTTCCGATAAACTAGGAAAACCCATACGTTCAAGGGACGTAGTAAGTTTTATGCTAACCTCCCATCTAGCGTGGGATGTGGGATAAAAGCGTATATTATGCAAAGGGTAGGAGAAGACGAAATCGCTGTAAAACCGAGAGTGCAGTCCCGAGAAGCTGCAAACCTATGACATCATAACAACTTACATATAATAGAGCTAACATAAACAATACGTGCCCTGCCAAGGAAAGCCTACAGGTAGTTCCGCATGGAAACACAGGTTTGTGGGCAAGGGGGTTCTTTAGCACGTATGCGCTTTGTTCAATCAGGCATAGTTGTTGGTACGGGCCAACAATATCTTTCGATCATTAAAACCCACCTTTGGCGTATCCATAAAAAAAATATATTCATTATAAAGACAAACAAAGCGCGATGAAAATGTTTGATATTTTAAGTAAAGGAACTCAAAGGAGAACTCATATCTACAGCCAAGTACATCTATACTTGTATAAAAAATCCGAAGAAACAGGATTTATCTTTCGAGCGGTAAACAAAGTGTCTATCCCCTGCCCCCAGAACAAAATATACATATTTACAAAACCACACTTATTATTCCAAAATTTCCAGAAGGGAACTACCGTTAAAATTTTTTCAAGAAATATATTCTAAATCGTTCGAGATCAAAAATACCGTGCTCGTACAAATAAGTAAAATCAGCAAAAAAAAAAAAAAAAAAAAAATTAATATAAAAATATGAAAAATTAAATTAATTAAACAAAATATCAATCATCCTAAATGTATGCCATATTTTACATATTGTTTACGATTTACGAGTAGTACAAAAAAGTGTGATTTTTTCTGATAGCGAATGAAAACTTGTCCAAAGACTGCTTTTGGTTGATAGTATTTCATTCCTAACCTATAATTTTAGTGCTTATTGCATATTCTTAGGCGATTAATTCGAATTTCATGTTTGAAATGCATGCTTTCAGGCGAACTACGCAATCTTTAACCTAAGTTTAAACGACCGACTGCATATATTTTTTAATAATTGCAGTTAAAATTTTCAATTATAATTCCAGGTAATATCTAGAAACTGTTTTAAATAAGAAAATCCCCGACTCAAAAATTCTGGTTCAGACTATAATCCACAACAACCATTTAAGCAACAGAAACATTATTATTATGCAACAGCTTCACTCGTTTTACTTAAATTGAAACCAGCACATGCCCAATTTTTCCAGTTGTAAATATGTACGAATGTATCTGTAAACCCTCACTCGCTTGTACACATTTAATCTCTGACCAAAAACTGTGATTCATTCATAGTTTTACAACAACAATTTTTTTGTGTGAAATGTAGCAATTTGATACGAAGAAATAGTACTTACCAACACTCGAGTAAATGCAAAGGAGGCTTGACTGTGCAAACACTAACACACCGGCAAAGGCGCGTGTGTTGTGCCTTATGTGTGTGCTTAAGGTTTGTGGGCTGCTTCAGTGTGGTTTTGTCATTAAGTAGTTTTCGTTGAATAGTTTAATGGTTTCGAAAGCGCTCAAAGTGTTCTACGCTCTGTTTGCGTTGCAACGCCCAGCAAGCAGACGCTCGCCTGTCAGTAAGTGTTTGTGTGTGTGCGTGTGGGTGTGCCTACTTTGCGGCCACATGTTTGCTTTCAACACTTTTGCTGTTAGTGTAATTATTTTCTTAGCTATTGTTGCCGCCGCTGCTGCTGTTGTTGTTGTACTGACGCTTGTTTTCCGAAAATTGAATAACATTTGTGGTAAACAAGTTCGCCTTGTTTACGTGCTGAAGATGGTGGTGGCGGCGACGGCGCTTGACGCACTAGAGATCTTACTGTGAGACATATGTACACAGGCATATCTGTATTATATATATATCTGCATGCATGTGTGCACATATGTTGCCAATTTGGACGCCTGAACGAATTGTTTGCATACATTAGTTCGCATCGAGAATTTCGGGCGCCTAAAAGCATGCGTCTATTTATAAATTTATTTACTTTTACAGGCAACGGTGTGCCTGTGTATTTGTAACGCTTGCGGTCGCTACGCTCGTGTGCTGCAGGGTTAGTGTGTCTATTAATTTATGAAATTGAATTTAATTTGAAACTTTTAAATGTAAATCTTTTAAAGGGTTGCCGAATTCGTAGGCGTTTAAAGGTCCTTTGAATTTTGGGCAGCGGAAAAGCGTTAGTGCCACTTATTGTTGGTTGAGTTTTGGGTTCTTCGGTGTGTGCTATTTTCAACCGACTATTTATTTACAATGCAATTACTTAAAACTTTTGACATAATTGTAATTGATTGAAATCGTTTAACTTTGTGCTATAAAACGTAGATAAAAGGCTTTAAATACCTAATTGGAGTGTTGTTAATTAATGGATTACATGAGTTTAGCCATCATGCGTCGCAGGTGACTAATTTCGTAACATAAATTTTGTGTTTGGAATTATTTTTCTTAGTGTCATCAATCAAAATGTTATACGAGGAATCGAGGTAGTGGGCGAAAAATTGATAAAGGTTACAGAGGAACAGTTTGAAACAGATTGAGGTTAAGAAAGTATTTTAATCTAGAGGTATTAATTTTTGGTAATTTTTGAAATGTCGTAAGCAAGAGGCAATTAATATTTTTACAACCCATTTTTATAGTAAACATTAAAAAAGTCGAAAAAGAAGGATAAAATCTTCAGAAATTAGCAGCTGGTAAAGTGGGGGTTCTCGAAAAATTCCCACGTGCCACACGAATACCTCATACCAATCTGAAACAAAAAAAGAACAATAATTATTAATCAGCAATAATGTCGCTACATGTGCCTGGAGAAGTTTGAAAAAAAAAAAATGCTCACAAAATTAGCACTGCCTGCAAAAAAGCAAATTTATATGCCACTTTTATAACTGTTTAAATTTTTTTAAACATAATAACAACTGAAATTTAAGGATGTGGCTAGTTCCAGATATGGACAAGTCTATAAAGAAGACAAAAAGTGTAGTTAAAGTGGTGGGGAAGAAACTGAGAAATTATGATATCATTGAAAAAGACAGTTTTGAGAAATATGCGTAAAAAGTTTAAGTTCCGACTGAACGAGTTTTAATGTCGGGTCAGCAAAACAAAATATCTTACATTTCATATGTAAAAAAAATGTTCTAGGCACATTTTTGAATAGTTAAACTTTGAAAGTATAAAAAATAAATTTATCTTTATTTTTAGACTAGACTTATTATTTTTTTCCAAAAAAAAATGTTGGATTTTTTAGATACAGAAAAGGAAATCTAGCCTTTTATATGTTATAGATTAATAAAATTATAAGACTCTTAACTGGATTAAGGACAAGTCCCCGAAAGAAGTTTCTTAATAAGGAAATCCAGACTGATCTCCTATAGTACCCTTCACAAACAAAAAAATTCCTTGCAAGAACTTTTAATGGTCAATTTATATGGCAGATATATACTTTAGCGACTATCTGAACAATTCCTTCGGAGATTTTACTGTTGTCTTGGACAATAACCATTGTCAAAGTTGATGCAGACACCTTATCAAATGAAAAAGTTTTCTATAGAAGCACTTTATTTCGATCATTCACTTTGCATGTCAGCTATATGCTACACATAGAAGTCCGATATCGGCGCTTCCAACAAATGAGCAAATTAAAAAAAAAGTCTCCAAAATTTCAGGTCCATAACTCATAAATGATAATGCTCCATCGAAACTAGTTTGTACACACACAGACGGAAATGGCTAAATCGACTCACCTCATCACGCTGATCATTTATGCGTTGTAACAAAAAAGTATACGGAAATTGTAATTAAATTCCTCGAGTAAATGATGTTTCAAAAAAATTTATTTTTCCATATTGGTAGGACTGTCTTTAATTAATATGCCAAATATGAGCGAGATCTGTCAGCCAGTTTGTTGACAGCAGCTGCATAAGTCGATACACCTCAGTAGTGCGTTGCGATTTTTATCATGAATAAAAATATAGAAATTCGTGTAAATTTTTGTATTTCGAATGTTGAAAAAGGTGATTCAGTTTTATCAAAAATACAAGCCTACGAGCGATACAAAGCCGGTAGAGAGGTCATTAAAGACATGAATCGTTCTGGTTGACCTTCTACCTCTTCAACTGATGAAATCAAATGATGAAAATATTAAACAAGTGAAGAATATGGTGCTTGAAAATCGTGAGACAAGTGTAAGAGAGATGGCAAGAGAGCTTGATATCTCTGACGAGTCCGTTCGAATATATATATTTTGGGTATGAAACGCGTTCTTTCTCGACTGGTCCCGATAAAGCTGAATTTTCTTCAAAAATAATACCATAAAGTGGTCTTTGGGCATGCTCTTTGGTGCGAATTGTGTTCACACATTCATGGAGGGCATAGTAACTGCTGATAAGACATGGTTTTATGAGTTTTAAATGCACAAAAGTCAATAATAATCGGAATGGAAGGGAAAAAACGAGCCGAAACCGAAAAAACCACAACAAAAATCACTCAGGTGAGGGATGCTCTTTTTTCAACACTCGTGGTTTGATGCATCTTGAATTTCCTCCGGGGGACGGATGGTCAATAAGAAGTTCTATTTGGCCGTATTGAGGCGTCTGAATGAGAACATCTGTCGAAAACGGCCGGAATTGTGGTAGAACATTTAATGGATTTTGCACGATGATAATGCACTATCGCATTGAGTCACGATTGTTACCGAATTCAAAGCCAAAAACGCAATGATTGCCACTAATCAAGCACCATAATCACCAGATTTGGCTTCTTATGATTTTTTCATGTTCCTCAAGCTGAAATTGCAGCTCCGTGGTATCAGTTTTTCTATGCTGAAATTATTAATCTTCTATCAAAGCGAATGATTGAGTTTCATATGATACAAAAGTATACCACGTTTTCTTCATTAGTAGTGTAGTAGTGCACGCAAAGTTGTGAATTTTCGAAAATCGTATAGGAATTTACATTCGTGTATAGATATTGTCGTACACTTGCATACGTAAACGAATATTGAATTTTTCAGTTAATTCTATAAATGTTATTGCCATCTGCTTTGTTATTCAATCTTGGTTAAAAAGTGTGTTTTAACATTGAAATTTCAATACATAATCCACTTTCTCTAGTAATAGTCTTAGAAAATGTAGTTGCAAATGCATTTCTGGGTATTTACCAGTAGTAAAACGAAGCCTGTAAATACTGTCGAAGCTCAAAATTTGTGTTTTCTGACATATTTAGTTACATGTTTCGCTCATGAATAACGAGAGGAGCTTTGAGAATTTGTTGAGCTGCAATTAAAACAAAAATATTTTAGTCTATTTTTACTTTTGATTATATTATTACTTTTAGTGTCATTTTATTGTGAACTCAATTTAAATACCATCTTCATTTATTTCAGTAAATTCCATTCCCTTTTTGTGTCATCAATACACATATGTATATGCTTGAGTTTACTTAAAGGCAGATTGTTTGCACTAGAATAGCAGTGAAGCAGAAATGTGTTCATTCCTCTGAAGTAAAATTCGCATTAGAAATATAATCAATCACTTTTGGTTTATAACTCCAACTTAGATTAAAAATGTGTGCAATTTTAGGTAATGAAATAAAGTTATTGATACATATTTTTTATTATTTTCATAATACATACATATATAAGTCAATAATATTAGGTGTGACATATACATTTTTTATATATAGATTTCCAATAATATTTTTTCCAAGCAATGAATATATTGTCTTCTTCTTCACTGCTGCCTTAAATACACCAGCAGTTTACACTTAGCCTACGCTTTAACCTACAACAAAGCAAAAACTTAGAAATGCACCCTTTCCTAGGCCCCCCATCCACAAAATTTGCATAATCTCCAAGGTTGCGGCACAAGTTTGAAGGCTGCCACGCTGTGAGCGGTCATGCACTGAAGTGAAGGAGTAAAATATGGAAAACCCTAAATCGGAAGCCTCACTGCAAGACTGGACATTGCCACCGCTGCTGTGGTGTGTGCATAATTTTACGGCCGATAAAAAATTTACATCTCTCTGTGTTTTTACGCTTGTCTCAGAACGCTCTATTGGCCGCATCAAAAGCTTTGCTTGTGTAAACCGAAGAGTTTAGTTGAAATCCCACATGTGCACTCACATACTTTCTCGACATCTGCCAGCTTTGCTTTGGGTTCATAATCGATGCGGTGAGCACTATGAAAAACGCATGAAGTGTGGCGCAACTACAAAGAAAACAACACTGCAAAAAGGCACAGATAGACAGTGAACTGATATTCACTCGCAAGATTCAGTTTATAAAATGCCAAGTCAGCCAGTCAGTCGGTTGAACCGGTAGAACGAGCATAAAAAAACCTGCCACATTCTTGAGTGTATAAAAGTTTAACGCAAACACACACACACACATGTACACACACACGCATAACAGAAACTAAGCAAATTAAAGTGCACCTAACTTCACGCATAAGCGCACGAATGAGTTTCCTGTCAGAGAATGTCTGGGCAACAACAAAAACTATGCACTTACTTACATAAGAGCACAAACAAAGCTTGTGTGCCAGTGTGGTTATGTGAGGCTTATTCGCCTTTCATGCACAGAAAGAAATATGTTTCTGGGCATACTCGTTTTTTTCATCTCTGCTTTGTATTCTAGGTATTCTAGGCTCTACTTTCCGTAGCTCACTCTTTATGAAGATTATAGCTCAGGCATTTATGCCTTCTTTGAAGCTTCACTTTTGAGCACACTGCTTTGTTGTAGTTTTATCTTTTCGGTAAGCCCTTCTTAAAATTCTTCCACATTTTTAATACCGTTCTGTTGCATAACATTTGCGTGCTTGAAGCACAAGTTTATATTGTAAGAAGGAACGAGCGTTCTTATTTGAGAGGAAATGCTCTCACGATAGAGTATTGCATGATATATTACTCAACATTTAGTCGGATTTTTTTTTCAATTTCATAAACTTTCTGGTAATAAATTGGGTAGTCGAAAAATGATTTTCCTATTTTGTCACTAGATGTCGTTGCAGTCGTATATCTCCATTGCTACCAATCACATTGTATCATACCATATAGAGTAAGATTTTAAGCTTCATTTAGCCAAAAATAAAATTAAATTTGGGGGTTGAAAAAAAGTTACAGCTGTTCAAAAATTAGCGAAAATAATGAAGTACAAAAATTATATTTTAATTTAATACTGCGCCCAAGAGCACTTATCTACTACACATATACTCCATATACAGTATGTATTGGTTTGGCATCTGGTGACCGTGATGGTCAATCTAAAGTAAAAATATGGGTTTCTTGTTCCAATTGCGTGAAGAGCTTGCTTCTATTTTTCGAATTATTGTTTTCTTACAGTATCCGGTCATGGTTAGTTTTGCCATAAAACATTTCAGCTGACCTCAGTAAACTCCTTTCATGCAATTTTATCAAACTAATGGCGTTCAGCTCTTTTCGATGTTTGTTTTTACATGTAGGGTATTTTCCGACCAGCACAACCGATTACAACCACGCCTACTTTCCATATAATACTGCACGAACAATGCCCGTAAAGTATACCATCTATGACCAAAAATTCTCCAAATGCACCTTAACCCGGCGTCATTGTTGCCGGGTATCTGATACCCGAGCCATTTTAAAATTGATTGTTCCCAGAATAAATAGCTTTTTTTTGTTTGTTTGATTGTTTTGTTGATTTTTTAATAAATAAATGTTTTATTATCATAAGTAATGTGTATTATTAGCCAATTATTTAATGTAGCAAACTAGTAATGACGTAACATTGATTCAGTGTTCAGCAATGTCCACGGGTAAAATACACCCGGCCACAACGGACAAGTTCCATTTAGTAGACATAATAACGCCGGGTTAAACTGTTCAAGCCCCTAGTTACCGAAACTTTGGACCCCTGTGTTTAGAGTTGTCTTTTTACCCCAAATATTGGTTAATGTATGGGATGTACAAATGAAATGTAAAGCGAATCTTTTCCTGATAATAATATCTCTGTGCAGCAAAAATGGGTTAAATCGGGTCAATACTGCACAAATTTTCTAACTTCCGGGTGACTTTATGTCCCATACATATATCGGCCAATGTGTGAGTTATCTCAACGAAAATGAGAAAGCATACTTTATCATAAAGGTGTTTATCTAGCACCCATATAAACAGTGGCGTAGTTACAACTTCGGGCGCCCGCTGCTAAGGATGTTCTGCCGCCCCCCTTTATCTACCTACCTACAAGTTTCATGAGGTCGTTCGAACAAACCGAGCTAAAATATTTTCGATTCAATATATAAAATTTAGGTGACTAGCAAATCGGGAGTTGAAATTTCAAATCTAGATATAATCTCAGAGAAAATCATTTTATTCGTATGTTTCACTTTTGACACAATTTGCGGGAATTTTTGCCCGAATTGGAGTTTTTAAACACCATTTTTGAAAATTTGGAGAAATAAAAGTATTAGTTCCCAGCGGGATATGGTAGACATTGATAAGCGAGCAAGGTAAACGATGCAGCATGATTGTATCACTTAATCCGACCGATGAAAATTAACACGGCGATGTCCTGCGAAAAGTATCAGATCACCTCTTTCGCTTACCATAGGGACGAAAAATTCTTCGAAGCTAAAGTTAACGAATAGTGTGTAACTGCTTCAACTTTAAATTACAATGATATGAAATGTGATTTTGAAGCGATCAAAGCTTGAAAAGTACATCTTTAAGTTCTATCACTATTTTTAAAAAAGATATAAGACAAATTCAAAGATTGAAGAGTATTCGAATAAAAATTAATATTTTTCATTGTTATTCAGATTATTACATTGTGAGTGTACAACTCTTTCTCTTTTATAACAAATTTTGTAAAAAAAATGGTTGAAGTATTTTTCTGAATATTAAAAAACCAGCGAAGATCGTTTTGCCGCCCCTAAGACGTTGCGCTCGGGGCGAATCAAGAGTGAGCGGCTGCGCTGGCTGGTCATGTTGTTCGGATAGAGAACAGTAAGTGTATGAGTTATATATATATATAATTACTTGGATTCCGATCCTCTGGTTGACGTTTTGCGCCTTACGGTATTTCTCTGGTTCTCCTGGCTTTGATTCTTGCAAGCTGAAAGGGTGTAAGAGGTTTGGTTGCACACTGACTTAGCTCTTCTTTACTTATTTTGGTTTTTATTTCACGGCATCTCGTGACACACTTGTGAAGACCAACAAAAATTAGAAAATTAATGGCGACATTGATTCCTATTGAATGTGTGCTAATCTGCAAAAAAAAAAGCAAAAACACTGCAAATTGATAGCACATAAGAAAGACGTTAATTTTTCAACACACTACAAGTTAAATTCCTAAAATAAAAAAAAAAAAATTTAAACAGCTGATCAAGTCAATATTTGCTGCTACAAAGCAATGCTGCATTCAACTACCAGAAAATATTTATGCTTTCTGTGCGAAAACTCGAAATCCTTTGTGGTCTTCAAACGTAAAATGCAAATTTGTTTGCGAAAGCAAACCAAATTTCAAAACAAAAAAATATATTTGATAGTTCATGCATAAAAGTAAAAATAGGAAAATGTCCCCCACACGCCAGCTTGATTCCTCACATGCATTATTCATTTTCACACTTTCACACGTTTCAACTTTATTAATGGTGTTGTATGTAAGCGTGTGCATGCGTGTGTATATGGGCACTTTTGAGAATGTGGCCACACTGGCTTATAGAAAACCATGTCACCGTTTTGAACTCTGCTTGCGTTCGACATGACGACAAACGCGCAAAAACACATACATCCGCTGGTGCGTGTGTTTGTGTAACGCTGGGTTCATATTTGTTTTCACTCATGCAAAGTGTTGAAAACTTTTCGCTTTCGGGCGCAACGCGCACGGTAACATTTGACATCGAAAAAAAGAACCGAATCACATATCACTCATGCTGAGCGCATATGTTTACAGACGCTATGCATATATGGTCGTGCCAACCTGCGCATATGTGTGTGAGTTTGTGTCACGCGGTGGCGCATGTATGTAAATGTGTGCAGCGGAATGTACGGCGAAAGTACGTGTGGGAAAGGAAAATTCTAAAGTGAAATGCCGTGAAACTTTCGTCGTCGTCGTTGTCGACATCGTCAGCTGAAATAGGCAATTCGGGTATTTGTGCGCACTTTGTCAGTGCCGCAGCCGGAAGGATGCTACAACGGAAAGTTGCACTTTGCCGAACAGTTGTTGGCTAAATGCGCTCTCGAAATGAATTCGAAAATGCTCACTTCTGCGGCGGGTTATTTCAAAGTTTTCACTTCGTTGTTTATGTTTTCGTACGCTCAAAGCACAAAACTTGTGCAATTTCCAGCATTCTCGCGCAAAATCGCAATTGCCAAGAGCCAAGCTAATCTTGACTCGAATGTTGTATACATTTTTGTAACTTGCCATTTCATGGCGTTTTGTTTGCATGCAAGTTGTTTAGTTTTGTTGTTGTTGTTATTGTAGCATTGAAAACACTGTGCAGTGTTGCTTGAAAGACCGAAAACACAATTAGGCAGGCTCGAGCGCACTAACGAAGACGTTCAAAGCGAAAGGTGCAAATTTCGGCTGTAAAGAAGCGAGCAATTGAGCTGCTCGGCTTTGAGTAAGAGAAGTGAAACTTTATGAATCTAAAATGCGGTTGTAACCGTTTTGAGAGTGTGTAAGATAGATGGCATAAATTAAGTTTTTATTGTCAGCACAAATAAGAGGTTAAACTCCGCTGAAGCAACTCGTTGAAGCAAGCTTTTTATTATGTATAACATAATAGCTGAATAGACGTAATGCATATGTTGAAATAAGTATTATTTTTTTTAATTGTATGCTGTTTTTAAATATTAAAGTTTTATTATTATTTTTTTTTTTTAATTTTATGTTGTTTTTAAATATTAAAATTTTGAAAAAAGGCAGGCCATTGGCATTTGTTGGCTGCGCGCCTCTACCAAAATTCGCGGAATTGCAGCGAAAGGGAATAGTTGTTCCAAACTGATGGCAATAATGGGCCCCTTTGTCATATTTTGGGATCAGAAAACGCACTCACAAGTCAAGCAACGTCACTGAATGATCCATAGGAAGCTGTTTTGGACATTAAAACCCATCACCAATCCACATTTTTTCAAATAAATAGATAAAGTCTACAGATACTCCGATTATCAAGAAGCTTTCTTTGCTCAATTTATTTCACCTACAGAGCGTACCAAGTCGCTTTATTAAGAGGACTCAAACCGTTAACTGCGGTATCAGTACCAAGTTTTTTTTAATAAAATATGAACAAAGAAAACTATTTGTTCATATTTCTTCAAAAATTACCACCAGTAAAGCACTCTATATAGCTATGATGATGAAAACTTTCGATGAGCGCATTAACTCATATGACCTTAAGCATTTTTAAAACTCGACTTTTTTGGAGATGCAGCCGTTTGTGAGGTAGCGCGTGTTCACTAGAATTGTAAAATTCGATTTTTTTTCATATATTTAAAGTTTAGACTTTCAAAAATATGACCTTGGAAGGATTTTTCAAAATTCGACTTGTTTTCGGAGATACAGCCGATTTTGTGAGGTGGCGTCTGTGTTCACCAGAATTGTCTACCAAAATTTAAACGCGTTTTTCTCGAAACTACTTTTTTCCACACGGTACCGGCATTATCTCAAGTTCTATACAACCGATTTACTTGAAATTTTGAAATATATAATCCTTTATCGTTCCTACCAGCATTGTGTCAAAATTTTTGTTTTTAATATTTAAAAAAAATTCAGGAATTTCAAAAAAAAATGTAAAAAATTATTTTTATTTTCAGGCATTCGCCATTTAACAAAAAAAAAAAAAAAATTTCGTGCTCCCGGACTATAACAGCATTCTTACTGATTAAGAATTTCTTTTGATTTTTTTTTAGACCACCAGGAGAGTCAGGATTGGTGTCACCAGGATGCGCCATTTTTTTACAAATGTCCCCCTCTAATTATTTTAATGTTTAATATTTTTTTGTAAAATTTTTTTTCTGTATTCTTAAGATATCAATAAAAACACCATAAAAAAGGATAGTCAAAATATTTTTGATTTCTTTTTAAATAAAATTTAAAAATTTGCCCAAAATTTGATTTCTAGAGTAGAATACCCCCTTAATGTTGACATACTGCAACCTCCGCACTAATTGCTGTCAAAATTGGCCATAAAATTGTGCTTTTGACTGGAATTTAATCGACTCAAAGGGCTTGTGCGTAATCATTATGGCAAACCATTAACGCAACTTCTTGACCAAAGCATCTCTAAAAACACGCTATATTTTCACTTCGAAACCACATGTCTAAAAAACCACGCTTTATAGTACAAGCAACAAGTGAACTGAGAAACTCAGATACTGATAAATTTTGATTATATATATCGAAATTATTTGGTACTATTGTAAGTGAACAACTGTGAGTTTGGGCATCGATTATTGTTTGGTAAGGAATACCATGTTATTATTGCGCATTATTATCTATTTACATGAATGTGTAAGCCTGAACTTGCACAACAACCATGGCAGTTATATGAAATGCTTTTGTATTGCTTGTTACAACCACAGAAGCATATATTGGAAAATTAATTAAGGATGCCAGCAAGTTTGTTGCTGCTGCCTCTGCTCCAGCTGCTGACACTGTTGCCGAAAAGAAGGAAGGAGCTAAAAAGGAGGAGTCGAAGACAACGATATGGGGTTCGGTCTCTACAAAAAGAAACAACACAAACTGAAGTACATACTACTTTGAGCAAAAAATAATAATTAGTGTTGTCTTTCTTGTCTTTCAGAAATACATAAAGCTCATTTGGCGATTTCTACGATGTGTGAAATTATTCATCAAAGAATTTCCATTAAATTTTGTGTGCGGAATCAAATTTCTGGTGCCGAAAAGAAAAAGGCTTTGGCGATAATTGTTTGCCAGTCTGAGATCTTACTGCCATCGTTGTAATGTCAGATCGGAAGAATCCGTTAGGATGTCATGAAACATATTATTACTGGCGGTGAGTCTTGGATCTATGCTTACGATGCGGAAACAGACGATCAATCGGTCGAATATCGTGACAAAGGTGAGCCGAAGCCGAAAGATCCCGTCTAAACAGTAAAAAATAAAAGTTATGTTGACAGTTTTCTTCGATTATTGCAGCGTGGTGCACTCTGAATTCCTTTCGAACGGCAAAATTGTCTACAAGGAATACTATTTGAGTATTATGAATCGTTTGCGCGCAGCTATTTGCAAAAGGAGGCTGGAATTATTGGCTAACAGCTCTTGGTTTTTGCACTAAAATAGTGCACCATCGCATACTGCATTATTTCTTGATGAATTTTTAACCAAATTTTCAAACAATATCGTGCCGAAACCACCGTATTTAGTTCCGTGTGATTCCTGACTTTTCAGCAAACACAAGTGACCGCACCGGAGAAACCGTTTTCAGTCAATTGCGGCCTTTAAACGTGAATCGCTCGGCGCATTGAAGGCTATTCCGAAAATTGACTTTACAACTGTTTCGATGATTGGAAAAACGTTGGCACAAATGTATTATAGTCAAGAGGGACTACTTTGAGTAGGCGAAGAATAATTTTAAAATTTTTAAATTATGAACAGAGACGTGCTATTTTTTGCTCATAGTAGCATAATGCATATGAAGTTGGTAACCAAAGAGACACCTGCAGCTGCTCAAGGCTTCTGGCAGACGCACGACTAACGGTAACTGGCACAAACGCACCGGGAAACAAGGGAAGGACTCTTTACAGCAGGTCAGCCAATTAGACAGCATTAAAGTACAGAATGCAGTAAAGGAGGACGAGATGCTGCTGGGCTGGTATGTGCTGTAAGGCAAGTAAGAGCTGGTGTAGCTCCAGCTATGCGCTGGTATGCACAATAGAAATAAACCACACTGCCAACAAAAACAAAAAAATCGAATTACAACTACAACAGCACCAAAGCAGCTTCATGATGACAGTACCGTTAGTGGTTGTAATACAACTTGTTGTGGGCTTGTGGGTTTGCGCATGTTCCTTCGTTTTTGTGCATTTTTTGTTATTTCGATTGTGTGTTTTGTATTTCGGCCAAGGAGCCCGACAGTGTTGTAGCGATAATTGCTATTGGATACTCACATCTACTCCATAACAGGCGTGTGTACTGCTGGGAATGAACAATGACTGTCACGCCTGAAAGTGTCCGAGAATTTGCTATTGCCTGCTGCATACCCGTTTTACATAGACACACACCTTCATTTACACTTGAAATGAGCTTGGCGTGCTGAGTGCGTGTCTCTTGTGGCTTATGCAAGCGTTCTTGCAGTTGGCATATATGGAGAAGCTAATTGGATGCTCTTTTCGAAATTCTCTTCCGCACTCAGGCAATAATCTATGCGGAAATGCTTGCACCGGTCCTTGCTGCTGCTTATTGGCATTTTGCTTACTCACCGAAGAGGTTTTCAGTTTTTAGAAGTGCCCAATCCTTCTTCCGCACTGCAGCCAGTTGTGAGGGCTGGCATGCTGCTTATGCGTTTAATTGCTTCAGGGAATTTCATTGTGCTATTTCAATTTATGAGTACTTTACTTCTACTCAACTCTACTGCTTTACGATTTCTCCATATTAACACTATTAACGATTAGAATCGAGTGCCGGTTGTTTAAGAAGATTTGCTTGTATGTTGGTATGGGCATAAAGAAAATTGAACACTCACAGCGCCAAGGAATGTCAATAATTTTGTGTGTAAAATTGAAGGATCCCACAAGAATCGTGCAGTAGAGCATTCTTTTAATCAGGCATACATAATTGATATTCAGAGATGTTCTTTTTTTAATCTATAAAAAGTGAAAATAAATATCGAAAATTTCTAATCTGCGCGTTATACCATCAAAAGGTTGAAGAATTAAAAAATATTCATCGAAAAAGTGACAACACTAACTTTATCCTGAGATTTCACAACTCCAAATCGAATTAAGAATTTTCAATGAGCGTAAGCTCCTTTTCATAGTCAAGCAGTGGAAGTAGAGTCCATGTATTATTCATAAATAAAATAATTTTGAATTTAAGCAGTTCGTAAGGGATAAATCAATCATTAAGTATGCGTAAAAAATATTGGTTATATCATATTCGCACAGTCAAATTAATTCAGTACTTAAAAATTAGAAACGCAGTTTTGCCTTTCCCACAGCTGGCCACTCGATCAACGATAGGCTCGCTTAACGATCGGCTATTATATTATACTAGCTTGTTCTATTTATTTCCATTTTTTCAACGACTAAAATTCATCAGCTGATTGCCATTTTAGCAATGCACACAACCAAATTTATTGTCTGGACACCAACCGGCAGAGTTAAACACAGCTAAATTTATAGTGTAGACAACAACCCACAGAGTTTCATTCTAGTTTCAATGAACTCCTGGACGAAAAGGCTATTATTACTCCATTTTATTAATATATGGAAAGTTTTAGCATCGGTTCTCATTAATATATACCGTGAGCCAACGAACATCATAACCAAAACTGAAGCTTTTTAATGATCCTACAATCTGTCTGTCGCCAATGAGATCGAAAATTTAAAAAAAATATGCAACAAACAAACGATACAAACTTTATATTATATTTCTTATTTAAAGACACACATCGATAGTATTCTTATGATCTTAGATATATAGTGGCTCAGAATCAAGCTGAATGAGTTTGACATTCTGGAAGACACTAAAAGCGTACCCTCAATTCCAAATTTCTCAAAGAGAATGAAGCACAGCTTTAAGATGTCGAAATAAAAGTCTTTCGTGCCATTTAATTAGTATCTTCATGTTTCATTAATAAAACTATCGAGTGTCTATGCAATTTTACTCAGCAGAATACGCCTTTAATAGCCCCACAATTAAGCGTCCCAGTTTCTCATAGACAATAAATTGCTGCATGCCTAAATAGAGAGAGTAATTGGATTCGAGTGGCCCAAAGTGTGAGCAAGAAGAAAAAGCTCCACAATTATAACAGAAAAAAAGCAGAAGAAACAAAATGGAAGACAATAAACGCACAAGCTTACGCACACATGTGTGAGCATATAAGAAATTAGCAACGTAACTCAATTATTTTCTACTTTCCCCAGTAAGCACTAAAGCTTAACTGACTCACACACTCACACATCGTGTGACTTTAAATTGCTTAAAAGCTGAAGCAAAGTAAAATCTGCTTAATTGAAATGATAAACTGGCCCACTAGTAACGGCACATGCATATTTGCTAGAAAGCAAGCAAAGTGGGGGTGGAAGTGCAAGGAGAGGGATTTCGCAAGACAGCGCTGTCACTTCCCATTGTTGAACTCAATATAAAGTGAATTTAAATATTTTTAACTTATTTAAAACAAGCAGTGCCAGTGAAAGTAATTTTTATAATACGCGCTTCGTTTTCATCTATGCGTTCACCTTCACTTGCGCATAAGCTCTGGCTTTTACATACACCAGCATGCACAGAGGAGTACGAGCGCGAGTATATGTATACATATGTGTGTGTGTCGTTGCTTTGACGTTGTACATTTTGCGCTATTTTTTCTTTTTTTTTTAACTTTATGCTCGCTAATTTTCCACTGCTACGCTTTTCATCTCGCATATTTTTCACTCACATCTTCGGTGTACAGTGGCATAAACAGCCAAAAGTATTGCTTAAATAATTGTGAAAATGAAAACTTTTTACTTTTGCACTAGAGAAGCATTTCAAAATCGTATTTGAATCGGGCAAAGGTAGGAATTTCAACGAAGAGAAAGCTCACTAATTAAAAATAAAAATGTTTGAAAAATAGGGTTTTATTTTTTTCATTTGTAAGTCAAAATAAGGTTTCCTTCTTCATATTTTAAATAAAAAATTCGTTATATTTGAAACATAAGAAGGTAAATTAACACCAAATTTTGTGAAAGAAAAAAAAGTTTTGTATTAGACAGGAATAAAAAGCCCAAAAATTGATTTATTTGCATTTTTGAAAAAAATTTTTAGGTTATGTGAAAAACATGAAGAAGATTTATAAACAAAAGTTTTACAACTTGTATTAACCTATTAATTTGCAATATAACTTTTTTATATAGGACTGGTAATTTTGCCTGAAATTGAGACAAACTGTTTTTAACCGTTAAAGATTTAACCACTTCCCCATAATTTTCCCGACTGGAAATCAGTCGTAAATAATTTTTTCCATATTTTTTGCTATTTATTTTATTTCTAAGGGGTTTCATCCTACTATAATGTTTTTTTTTTGTTTTTGAAAATTTTTTTTACCTTGCTCTGTTATACTGGAAATACAGCTTCAATCCTGACATTTTTCTAGTCAAACACGCATTGAGAATTGTTTTTTATTTTTAAACTGAACTATTGCTTACGATTTGCGTTGCTGAGAGTTGTTGTAAAAACAGGAAACATTTCGAAAATAGTTTTGTGAAGTATTCTCTTGCTTACTGTGGCTAAATGGTCTACCAATGCTCTCCATTTTGACCCAAGAAGCTTAGCCAAAGCCAAAAATAAAGAGAAAAAAGCCAAAATAAAGAGAAAGCCAAAAATAAAGAGAAAAAATTTCAATTTTGTTTAGAATAAATAATTTATCTTGTAGTTTAACAAGGAATAGTCCTAAAATAATTTTGAGATTACTTTCCGCGCTTACTGTGTGCGTAGGGTTATCAACTGGACTCATTCTTGTAACATAAAGCGACTTTTTTGCAACTCAATATTATAGTGGTAGTTTTGTAGTTGTATATTATATTTAAAATCATTTTTATGAGAATATTGTCATAAGGCCAAACCAAAGGCATTTGCCTATTATTACTAGTGGGCATTTATATATCCAAGTTAAAACTCCAATAAAGTGGCTGACTGAATATTTTTAAAAGTAAGCCAGCTTTTTCGTCTTCCCAGCATTCTCCTCGAAGAAAATATTTTTTTGTTTCCAAATTCAGTGAGTCGAGGTACTTCAAAACTATTATACGAAAACAAAATGTCACGGCATATCTTATATACTCATATACATGAGACCAATTACTGTATTTACAAACAATATGTACTGAATATATGATTTCTCATACATTATACTCGCTCTCAGTCTTTTAAATTCCACATTATCCCTTCTTTTCATACGACAAATGTTACTCATACGTCCCGACACACCGTATGCTACATAACTTTCACATTTTAGCATCACACGAAAATGTTAAGTTTTAAAATTTTTACCGGCACTTGCAATTTGAAGAAAATTTCAACGCATATTTTAGCCAAACCCCGGCCACTGTCGCCCGTTGTCGCCTTTGTCATCACTTCTACTGTTGCGCATTTCATAAATTTTGCATATGCTTGCATTATCTTGACAGCGGTGAATGTCAACTGCATAAATTCAGGCGCATTAATGTCACCGCCACTGAAACCAGTGGCCTAGTTTCCAGCCGCACCGCCAACGTGCTGTAGCGTAGAAGCCATTTAGGCGAGCTAGTGAAAGCGAGGCAACTGCTTTGCATACGCTATGCCCCGTACGCCATATCAATATGCTGCCACCAAGTAATGTAGCAATGAATATACATATTTATATATATATATATGTAAGTGTGTGGGTGAGTGAACCAGCTTTCATAGAAATATTTGCGTGTCTGTGTGTCCGGGCAACCTATTTGCCGTGCCGTGACACTTCTGCCAACATCACAGCGCAGCAAAGAAGATATAGCTGCCATTGCCCTGATTTCAGCGTTGAGCGCAAACGTAAATATGAACGCAAACACACAAGCAGACTAAGGAATTATTCAATATATGTATTTATGTGTGTGCATGTATGTACGCGCTTAGAGGAAGAGCAACACGTCCAAATCACATTAAATATGAATATGTTCACAGAGCAGCTAGTATGAGTTTGCTGCGCTGCCGGTGTGGCAAATGCATTGTTGGCGCTTCACTTTTTCATTCGTTCGCTCAATCACAGCTCAACTAACTAACTGTCTGTCTGCCCGGCTGCCTTTTGGCGTCGGATGTCGACTGCTGTGACTGTTGCAACAACCAAGCGACCATTGCTCAGAAATTAAGGAATATAGAACCTTTGTTGTTGTAGTTGTTGTTGTTGCCGTTGTTATCACGCTTGTTATGGCGGCGATGGCACCACCAGCTCGTGGTGCATAAGGTGGAGCTTTAAATTGGCGCTTCGCCTCTGCTCAAATGTAATCAAGCGTATATTGTTATTCTGACCCACAAATTTTGAATGAGTAATTCTCTGCTGAATAAATAATAAAGTCATTGTGTGCCGGCATACACATATGTATGTATATATAAGTCTAAATATGTGGCTGTGTATATGTATGTGTACGTTTGTTGTGTTGCGAAGCGAAATCTCCTTAAGCGTATATTCAAAATTTCAGCTTATATATGCTAATGCTAACTAAATGTCGCATATATTTGTTTATTTTATACTGACGGGTGGTTTGCACTAAAATTAGCTTTTGAACCTGTTTATGCATATTTAAATGCAAATTAATTTGTTTGACATTTCAGCGCTTGTCTGCATAAGTTTGCGTAGTTAAAGCAGGAAAATCATAATTTAAGCACTAATTTGGTGTTTAAAAAGATTTTTTTCCATTGAAAGAAGATAGAAAGGAATTCATCTGGTAGTTTCTACAGTTTGGTGTACCTTCTTCGCATTGCGCTTAGAAATATTTCTTAACTCCTGGTTAGGAAAAAACATTGCGACGACCTCAGTTAGCTGTACCGCTAAATTTAACTTATTTTTATTAATATTTGAAAAATTATTATAATGTTTGATGTATATGCGTGAATGTTAAAGATTCATTGTTCTAAATTCAATTAATTCATCTTTTTATAAATTTTATTCACAACTTTTTCTCCATAAAAGATAACATTTCCTGCCGCTATTATAAAAAATATGCTCCAAATCCACAAAATATACTTACACATACATTATAATCGCTCTCAGGCTTCTCAATTTTATATTATCTCTTCGTTTTGTATGAATAATTAATTTCAGGCAAATGTTACTCATACGCTCCGACACACTGTGGGGTAGCTTACACATACTGGAATCACAATGTGCACGTAAAATAAATTTGGCATGTTATATGGCCACATTATTGTATATATAAACAAAAATTTTAAAGTTAAAATTTTTTTCAGTTTTCTGTATGAGTTTGAACCCAAACAAAACCAAAAGAAGTTTTTTCCTCACGAAATGCAAGTTTTGGCAAAACAAAGAATGCCTGTTGAAACGTAGATAAATAATATTTTAGATACTAATAGAGCATATTTAAAACTCCAAATTTAACACAGACATACATATATATAGTATACAGTAAATTTGTTCAACCTAAATGTTGTACAATGCGTATGAGTAACATGTTATGGTTATAATAAAGAGTATACTAACATCAAATCTAGGCTTTAGCAGTACATTTGGGAATGTAATTCCTTTAAAAAACAAAAATTCAGTTCTAAATTATTTACCTCCGGAGGAGGAAAATACCACCAATAGAACAGCTAACGCTTTCTGCATAGAGATAGATTTTAATGAATAAATTAAGAATTTTAAAATTGTGTACAAAGTTTTACCATTTTCTGCTCACAATAAATTAAATTTCACATTTCAATTATATTCTTTCATTTTTATTTTTAAAGCAGTTTTAGGCTTCGAAGAATATGAGCAAACAAAGCAGACAAAACAAATCCATAAACAAACTAACGTGCACATAAAATATTTACTCAAAAAGTGAAATAGTACATAAAAATGGTCCAAGAACCCACAAGCGCATTGAAAAATGTACCATGAAAATGTTGCCTCCTGCCAAACCTCCGTTTATGCTACTGCCAACTTCCGTGGTTGTGTTATGTTCTAGAAGTATTTTAACACAGCTATTTGTGTTTCAACTCTTTGACACTTCCGCTTAACGCACATGCATACATGCACAACACAATTTAGAACGCAAACATTTGCGGAGCCACGTGAGCCGTAAAAATTCCAAGTCGACTAGTGTTAAGTTATGAGGACAATCCCTTCAAGGAACCTCATTTGGACAGCTGTTCTGGCCAGTTATATTACTTAATACGTGTATATAATAGCTCATAAGTCTTTAAAAAACCTACAAAGTGTTTGAACCATAACAGATTTGTTGAGAGGGTTAAAGACTGTTACGGCAATGTCAACTGGTTCACCGGTAATGTTTCAAGAAGTGCCTGCATGGTCCGTTCACTCTCTCTTCAATACAACTTTGACAACTTGCGTCCGGCAGAAGTTCTTGCCTTGAACTGATAAATATTGATGCAGTCAATTGGACAGTAACCAGTTAGAACCACTACGATTGCGACAAGATGAACTTTTCTGAAAGGCAAGCAGTTTAAAAGACTTCCTACGTTCTCCTCTAGGCCAAAGAGAGTTTGCAGTCAGCCAGAAACGCATCTGTGGTCCATTGGCCCAGTGCTAGAAGGCTAAACGCCAATGGAGGTCCATCACTGTGACATTCTAATGTGAGTGGACCTTACTCAAAAAAACCAAACTTTAAATAATATTGCGCAGCTTGACCTGTTTTTGATACTGAAGTTTCTATTGAAAAGATTATTATATTTTTTCACAAAACCGCATTTAACTGAAATAGTTTTAGCCTATCTTAATCGCGTTATTTGCTCACTGGGTATATAAAACAGTACTAATTGACTGCAAAGATGCGCTTAGAACTCAACCTTCAAAATTCTAACCTTCAATTTTCTCTACACGCCTGCGTTACTCTTCCAAGCCATTTAAATTTTTACAGTTATTTAATTAAAACATTCGAAAACACACATAAATTCAAGTGAGATCCGCACGTGTGCAAGCGTTTATGCGGGACTTTTGGCAAAGTATCTGCCAACAATGCTTAATATGAACTGCCGCCACACACACACACGCACACGCGGCGAAAACTTTCATTTTACTACACACTACACTATACGCAAAATATAAATATTTTCAAGGCGTGCGTGTATGTGTGTGTGTGAGCTAAAAAGCGATAAAAATGCCAGTGCTTGTTTTCGATTATCACTAGCTTTCGGTCTGAGTGTTACTTACTTACACTCACGCCGTCCCCTGATACCCGCCAGCGGCGCATTGCTGCGTTTACCCAGAGCGTAAAGTGTTGACATCCTTTTGTCGTCTCTCACTGCTACTGTTGTTGTTGCTGTAGTTTATGTTTGCGAAGCCTACGTTCGGTAAATATACACATTGGAGCCTATGGAGTTGGAGGCGAACGCTTTTGAAATCCCACATTTTCCCCAGAGCAATATGTGTACACGTTTATATGTGTTTGTGTGAACATACATATATTCAGCCGCTCACACCGCAGCCTTGCTTTGTTCGTCGACTTCCCCGGGGAAATTTATCTTAATGTTATTTCAAAACTTTCACTTGTAGAATTATTTCGTCTTTACTTAAACGAAAGTTGACACAACTAAAGACATTACACAACAGATTACGTGTCCGTATGAATAAGCGCAATTTCCAACTGACATATCTGTGTGCGCTGAGTTGCTTTGTTTGCGTGTGTGCCGCGTGCATCGTCTGTCGGCTAACGTGGCCTTCGGTTGCGAAAATTTGTTTTAGTACAAAGTAAAGCAAATTGTTATTGCATAGTTCATGTTTGTTTTTATTCTTGTTATTTTTGCGATATTCCGTTTTTTTTTTTTGTTTTTGGTGGCAAATGCATTGGAAAAGTGGTTAGGAGGGTATATCATGTGCAAACAGTAATAAATAGGGAAGTGCTAAGTTCGAAGTTCGAATTGAACATTTCATACTGATGCAACTGCAAGAATTCAAGCCACTTAAGTACCGTCAAAAGAACTGTGAGTTAAATGGGTTCTAAGACGGGTTTTCACCACATTTTAATCATTCTACGCGTAAATATTCACCGTCTTCAGAAAAACACGCTCTTTTAATTTTATTAAGATACAAAATATATGCACTATAATGTCACCGGAAGTACGAAAATCTGTGTAGCAACATGTTGCAAAAGTATAATTTCAACATTTATGGGGCACACATAGTGTAACAGCTCAAAAAAGGCGAGTTTGGGAAAGAGAATGGAATTTTCAAAAAAAAAAAAAACAACGCCATTAAAAGTAGACCGCAGCTGAAGGTTAGTAAGCGGCTATACTACTGTGCCCAAAAAATAAGGTGACATTTGAATTTAAACTGCGCGCGTCGAAGGATTTGGAGAATTATTTTTTTTAGGTTGGTAGTAATGTCAGTCACATTTATGTCAAATTTTATGTCAAAATATTCATTAGCGTTTGAGATACGTGTCGTTTTGTGAGCTGCAAAAAATGAGTTTTTCGTTTTTTGCGATGTCGAAATTTGTTGAGCAAAGAATTTGCATTAAATTTTGTTTACGGAATCAATTTTCTGCTGCGGATACGTTGAGGATGGTGCAGAAAGCATTTGGTGATGAGGCTATGTCTAAAAAAAATGTTTACAAGTGGTATAGTGAGTTCCAAGCCGGCCGTGAACGTGTCGAAGACGAAGAGCGTCCAAGGCGACCATCAACCTCAACCGACGAAGCTCACGTTTAACAAATCAAAGATTTGGTGTTGAAAAACCGTCGATTAACAATTAGAGACCTTGCTGGTGAAGTTGGCATATCGAAAGGCTCAGCCAATACCATTTTGAAGGACATCTTGGGTCTCAAGCGCGTCAAATTTCGACTGGTACCGGAAACATTAAATTTTTTGGAAAAAAGGCGTCGGTTGAAGTGTGTGAAACGATGCTTTCCGACTACCAGGGTGTCATGAAATGCATTATAACTGGCGATGAGACTTGGCTCTATGCTTACGACACCGAAAAAACCGATCAATTGAGCGAATATCGTGCCAAAAGACAGCCGAGACCAAAAAAATCGCGCCAAAGTCGCTCAAAAATCAAGGTCATGTTGACTGTTTTCTTCGATTATCGTGGTGTTGATTATGAATTCCTTCCAACCGGTCAAAGAGTCAACAAGGAATATTATTTGAACGTTATGCGTCGTTTGCGTTACGCTATCCGCCTAAAGAGGCCGCAATTGTGGAAAGACAATTCTTGGTTTTTACACCACGACCCATATCGTTCCGCAACCACCGTATTCACCTGATCTGGCGCCGTGCGACTTTTGGCTGTTCACCAAGCTCAAAAGACCGCTCCGGGGACACCGTTTTTATACGATAGGAGAGATTCAAGTCGCAGCGAAGACAGAACTGAAGGTCATCCCGGAAAGTGACTACAACCAGTGTTTCGAAGATTGGAAAATCCGTTGGCATAAGTACATTGCATCGGGAGGGGATTACTTTGAAGGGAATGAAATTGATTTGGAAGAATAAATAAAGAATTTTCAAAATAAATACAATGTCACCTTATTTTGGGCACAGTAGTATTTTAGAAAGCTGTGATTCAAAACTATCTGAGATATCAATTTAAAATTATATTATGCTATATTTCAAGAGATAACCTACCGTATCATGAAAAAAAAGTTTTTCTTAAATTTCTCTCCAGGTATTCTCTTTGAAGGCAAAATTTCTGCTGAAATTATTTAGCCTTTATAGTTTAGAATGAAAGGATAGAAGTTAGTTGAGGTTTGCCTCGCGACCTAAGGTTCATTGTGTCCTTCTCTCAATCACATGCATTCCCTCTTGAATTCCGTAAATTTGCCTGGCGCTATTGTGGTGATGGGGTCCCTGTCCAGATGCAGCGTCTGCGAATGCAAATGACGTGATTTTGACAGCTTGTGGCATCTATATTGTTTTACGGATTTGTCAGTGTGTTCAAGTAGGCTTGCCATTTTATCATTTCACGTTTCAGTTTATTAAAAACTTTTGGAAATTGTATAAAATTATTACGCAAATTCACTTTTTCTGAAAAATTTTCAATTTAACGTGCAACGAAAAATCATCTTCTCAAATAAGTTCATTTCTGGCAAATGGCTTCTTCAACAGATGAAATTGTGGCTATTTGAGAGGATTTTTAAACGCAATTCGATACCCAAAAGTATAGGTTATTTTCTCCAATAGACCAGCAACGCTCGAGGAGCTCGGATACAACATTCAGCGTACTATTGCCGAAAGTCCAGCCGATTGGGTATATATATTTATATGGATCCAAGATCCTTATAGCTGTTTCTACAAATTGCTATACAATCTAGAATCAGAGGCTCTGTGTTTCTCGACCCCATGCCGCACTATCGGCAGCTTAAACATAAGGCTATGCCAATGTTGGACAGGTGCTTCTTTAGCCTGCAGGGCACAGTGTACAACGCTAATTTACCTTAGGGAAATACTAATCATTACCAATTATACAAATATTTTATAGCTCTACAATCTACTTCACCGCTAAGTAATCTAAGTACTTGTTCTTAATCAAAGGAAAAGCCAAAGTTTTGCGAAAAGCTACGCACACGTGTCTTGCAAGTGTCCTGCAGCCCTGCATTTCTTATTCTTTCTCAATTTCCGTTTGACAAAATTATTAAAATAAGAATCTCCGCACAGAAAACATGTAACATTTTAATGATACCCTTAGCGAGTGAATGCGAAGAGTAAATAATTCATGCAGATTTATTGCCAAGCACTTTAATATTTTAAATATGTCCCAATAGAGCAAATATTTACACAACGAAAAATCTCCCAACCAGCTGCATTTTGTACGCTTAATATGATCCAAATACTTACCACCTGACTAGCTCTAACAATAAATCACGAAAAAAGAGACGAAAAAGCACAAACAAACAATATTCAAGATTTACATAGATAAGCAAAGCCAGGGCTTAATCAATCATAGGAATCCTTAAGGACCGCCATGTAAATAGGCAAGGAAATCCCGTTTGCTTAGCGCAACAAAAGCACAACCATTTATTATTAAACAAACACTTATTGTTTATTCTTACCTTTCCGCCGAACTGAAGCTAACATTTCGTTTTTTCTTTTCTCTTCACTCTCGCACTTTCTTTGCAGATAAATTCGGCGAGCAAATAAGCAAATGAACCATAAATATAAATCGCAAGTCCTTTGAGAGAATGCTAACACGATAAAACGGCAGCACAGTGCCATTGTAGTGGTGCGAAAGCGAACGGGAAGAGTGGACAGCGGAGGCAGCTGAGCAAATACAAATAAGAGACGCAAACGTAACGGTAACGCAGCCAAGCGGCAAAAAAGGCGCAAGCAATGCTGGATGACCGAACAATTCAAAAGTAGAAAAGTGGTGAGGCCGTGTGAAGTGCACAAAAATATAAATAAATTGTGAAGTGAGTATACACAGACATATAAACATGTACATAAATACATATGCATGTGTAAGTAAGCATGCAGCGACAGGCTAATCCGCCAGGACCAAGAGAAATTTATCGATAATCGCGACAAGAACTCCGACATTAGCTACGCAAATGAACTGAAAAGACCAAAGTGTGCAATGGAAATACCGAAAAACAATAAGTAACAACAACAACAACAGCAAAGAAAACATAAACTCAACTAACAACTAAAACAAAAGTAAAACGGAGTGCGCAAGAAAAACGGACCATCGAACAAAAGTAGTGCAAATACAGCAAGCAACAAAGTATATAAATACACAGCAACAACACTTGAACGCACCAACGAACACGAAGGCCATAAAAGTGCCGAAGTGGCAAAGTGGCAGTCAAACTATGAGCAGCGCGTAATAAAACTTGAAGTCGGTTTATTTGTGCGCCTATCGGCGCAATCGACAACGGCGCGGTAGTGTGTGTAGAAGCTGAAGTGACGCCTGCAAACTGTCACACACACACACACGCGAACATTGCTCAAAAGCAAAGTGAGTCAAGCGCACTGAAGTGCCACTGAAAATTCGTAAAACATAAAACAATCGTAAAGCAGGCCGTCTACAAGCGGCGCGCAGGTCTTACGGCCCATTCATTCGGTTCAATAAAACTGTGCAATATAATTTTATACAAATATCTTGTTATTGTTTCAGTTTTTATGGCATATTATTTATGTTCTGTAGATTTGGCATTTTCGAAGAGGAAGTGACACAAATAGACTGTGCTGAAATAAAATGAACTAAAACAAAATAAATAATACACACACACACATGCGAATAAGCAAAATATAACAAAACGGCATTGTGCCGACGTGAAAAATATTGAAACTGACAGTGGCAGCATGATAGTCATAAGAAAGGCTGACAGCCATCATAATAATTACTTTCACACCCGCAACAATAACAAAAATAATAATAATAACAACAACAACACCTACTACAATAGCAGTAGAAAAAATAACTACAACAACTGTAATTTTAATAAAACTCACAACAAAAAATCGCTGTTAACCCCACTGCCGACAGTGCTTGGAGTTTGTGGCAGCTATTGTTGCAACAGCAGCCTGTTCTGGCAGTTGGCGGCACACAGTTGGTGAGCAGCAACGCAGTGCAATAAACTGAGGTGCGAGGAGTTGACGCCGTTTTCGTGTGAATAGACAAGAGTTTAGTGCATAAATCCGCAATGCGAATACAGTCAGTCCCACCAACAACAACAACAAGTATGTCCATTACACAAACACAAGTGAGTGAGTGCAACACTGGCGTAAAGTAGAAAGGCGAAGCAAGCCAAAAGAGACACATACATATACCAATACATACATACATACATAATTCAAAGGTGCCAAGCAACGTTAGAGCAGAGCGTTAGCTGCGCGGCAGCGTCCATTGTAAAAAGAAAGTTTGTGAAATTGTGAATCCCTTGAATCGCGTGTATCCCTAGGCGCCACAGCAGCGTCAATAGCAGCTGCAGCAACCACCGCACTTACTAACACACACATACACCGCCAAAGCGACAGACAGCATGCATTCGCGCCAGCCAGACGTGCGCGCGCCAATGTGGCAACAGCTGCTACCAGCTGTCATTTTCTCGCTGCTTAGCATAGGTAAGTGAAAAGTGCATGTTGAATACATTAATAAATACATAATTTGCAGAACTAAGGCGGAATGAAATAAACTTTTAGCGCCAGCGCAACTTGAATGACATTTAAATTACTTGCAGCCTCAAACACCCAACCACACTCACACACACACACACACATACAAGTGTGGCAAATTGCCACCGCTGTTGCTGAAATGACGACGGCGAACTGCGCGTGCTATTTATCTTCTGTTGTAGAAGTGAAAAAAGTCCATAAATTAGCGCGTACTTTCGAAGCGCTCACATATATGTATGTGTGTGCAATGAAGCTGTCAGTTTAGCTAGCTGAAAGAGCACCTGATTTTTTAGACAACTGCTCTTGGTATTGCAACAAACTCACGCTCTGTTTTCATTGTGTTGTGAATTATGCGCAGCGCCTGTCATTGGCTGGAGAATTAATTAAAATCTGACTGCAAAAGATATCTAAAAAGCTCTGTGAAAAATATTTTTGTAAAATAGGTGAACAAAAATTTTAAGGCAATTAAGTTAGTCCAACAGATTTTCCAATCAGCCACATACAAATTTGAAAGGTTTTGAAAATTAGTTTTGATATTGACAGCGAGATCCGAAGCGTAATTCACCGCTTAAATGACTATCGATTGTGCACCGGAGTATATCGTCACATTTCATCGATAGTCACATTTAGTTATAGACGAGAAATTTTAGGTTAAATACAATTAAAAGAATCTAATTACTAATCATTAACTTTGCGAAGAGCTTTAGAAGTCACAAATATTTATGAACGATACATCTCTCATATTCCTTTGATATCCATAAAATATCAGCAGTAGCAACCACATTTTTCCCCAGAAGCTTTTCTTCAAGCTTATGTGTGGTATGTGGTACAACCAAGCTAACTAAAAATAACAAAAGGTTAAGTGAAGGCTTTAAAAAAAGGATATACTAATTAACTAAGTAGTTATTTTTTAATTCATTCGAGTTGATATATTTCTAAAATTGCCCGAAATTGAAAATCAATTAAGAGTTAATATTCAAAATTAAAAGACGAAAACTTTAGTGGCTTTCCTTCCTAAGGCTAAATTAGTGGTTCGAAAGATCACGCTGGGCTGACAAAATCAAATTATTCGCTGTTTATCATTAACGTAATAAATCTTATTTGTAGAACATTCAATTTCCTACAAAATCTGTAGAACGAAGTATATTTTCAAGCAGTGGGAGACGAGATTTGAATTGTTATGTCTGGTAATCACCTAACATTTGAAGATACTTTCTCAGAGGTATCGGAGAGCCTACTATATTTTTTAGAGTAACAGGCGAAAAAAAAAGAATACGGATTTTTCAGAACCACCCTAATCTACAAGTTTTCTATGGAAATCTGAAAGCTAGCATTGATATTTTTCTAAGATGTGTATCTTCTCTAAAGCCAATTTAGGAACTTCAAACAATTGGGTAGTTGAATGATTTTAGACAAATTAAGCGGCACACTGACCTTCTTGGTGTCCAAACAGACAATTTTTGAAAAATGAAAGTAAATATTGTATACATTTTTATAAATGTTTAGAGTGTATTTATACGTATTTTAAGCATACGCATTGAAGTTTTTTTCAAATTATGCTTGGTAATCGGTAAAGAGTTTCTGCATTGCTGATTGATTCTGGCCTTCTCTGTGAACGAATGAGTAAAAGATATTGAACATACAATTACATACGGTCAAAGAAAAAATTCAAAATGGACAAAATTACGGCGTTTAAAAAAAGCGTTGAATTTTAGACAAATTTTGCCAATTTTTTTTTTCCATCTCAAAATCTATTTTTCGTAGAGCTGGTTGAACTGAGTAGGCAACTTTTAGTTGTAACTCAGAAACTATTTGAAATGCTGATTTTAAATTTTAGTGTGTTATTATTAATGGAATAACCCGTCGAAATGTTAAAACTATCGTCTTTATTTTGTATAACTCTCTTCCCGATCTTGATTAAGAGGCGAGCCTGCTTTAGAGGCTTCAAAAAATCGATTTTTTTAGGACTTTTTTGGGAGCGAAAAAATAATTGATTTAAGCGAAATTTCTAGGGTTTATAGTTATATATTTACACATCATTCACAAATTTTTTGGATGCGAAATCTTTGATATTCTGTCTTTGGGAAGCAATTGCCCGATGCATCTCGCATGTGCATTTGTCGAGCGGCGGGCAGGATGCAGGTCGCAATTTCTATCGGAATAAACAAATTTAAAGAGCTTCATATTTTCTAATAATTTATCTTCTAATTAAACTAAGAAATTTAAAAAAGTGAAAAATTAAGAAAAAAATTTAAAATTGAAAAAAAATGGCTTTTGACCAAAAAAGTTTTAGATTATGTTGTTTAAAAATATGTTCAAACCTGACTTTTCTTATTTCTTTTAGTTTAAATAGAAGATAATTTAATGCCAAAGGTAATAAATTTTGCCCCAATTCCATACGACGTTTAGTTATTTTTCTATCCTGCCCGCCAATTAAGAAAATTCGTAAAAATGAAAAAATGAGAAATCGCCTTCTGCCCGAGCACTCATATATTTGCTAGACGCTCGGCCACTATTTCCCTTCTAGCTTCGAAAATATTTCGAATTCCCATCTATAATTTTTGGGGCATATTCTTTGATAATTTTTAAAGAGATTTAAGCAAAAAAAAAAAAATCGATTTCTTGAAGCTTCTAAAGCAGGCTCCCCCCTTAAACAAAGCACCTTCCTGGTGCTAAGAAACGAGTTTAAATTAGCCCTCACTATATTTAACATATAAACTACTGTGATCAAATTGAAAGGTGAATTTTATCATCTCCTTCAAAGTAATCCCCTCCCGCTGCAATACACTTATGCCAACGAATTTGCCAGTCATCATAGCACTTGGAAAGATCTACCATGGTGATGACCATCAGAGCTTTCTTCGATTCCGCTTTTATATCCTCAATTGAGTCAAAACAGTGTTCTTGGACTGGTCATGTCAATTTGCTGAAAAGCCAGAAGTTAGTAATACAGCTATTCTATTTGAAAAATTATTCGTTAAATATTTCCTTCATTTTTCATCAAGCTTAAAATGTCTGCGCTCAAAACAAATACATAAATAAAAGAGATCAAAATTTGCGAGGATTTTTTATTGAATTTATTATGCGCGCATAGCTTGCCGGTTTGAAAGAAAAACAAAAATATTTCATTGTTAAGAAAAGTTAGTTCAACTTGTATGCCCTTTATGGCAATTTAAGCCACTTGTAGCAATAAAATAAATTTCGCTGACTAATATTAACTTTAAACGACTATTTATAACTGCTATAAATATTGATTTAATGCGTAGGAAAATGAAGGGATGTCTGAAGTAAAATTTATTTTATTTTCGCAACAAAGCATATTAAAGTGCATAAATTACGGCAACGTAAGCCAGGCGCGCATTCGTAGCTACAAATTGGGCAAATATCAAATGTGCACCCAAATGTCTATTTATGATAATTGCCGCAAATAGCAGCGAACGCCACTTTCCGCTCAACGAACGTCACTTCATCTGCATGTGAGTGTATGTGTGTATGTGTGGGAAACAATGGCTACACTTCAATTGACTCCAATTTATGCATACCGGAGCCGATGTGTGTACACATATGCAACAATACTGTTACATTTTGCCATGAATGTAGACTCAACTCGACGTATGCACACACATATGCAGAAATTATTGCTGTCTCCGCTAGGCGCTGGAACAAAAAACACCTAATAGCGCACGGCAATGGACAGTGTGGCACTAATTGCGTTGCTTCGATGGCCTAAACGTTTGCAGACACACACACATACACAAGCATGCTAGCAACATAGCGCAAAGTGGAAAGTGTATGCCCAAACGCTTGTTTTACAACAAGTGACGCATTGTGAAATGCCAAATTGTGCACATTGTCGAGATTTATTGCGCCGGACAAGCGAAAGCCGAGCTGAACGAAGGGCAGGCGCGTACTGAGTGCGGCGCATGCAAGTGCTGCTAGCGTCAACAACAAAGACCGGTAAATGCTGTGCACACATAACCTTTGGCGTGCCAACATTTTTCACAATGCATAGCGCTTTCTTTTCAAACTGTTTTATGGGCTGTGAAGTGTCGCAAACGTGAAACGAGCGAGTGGTGCTTCAGTGGTAGGGGGTGGCGAAAAACAGAATGTGACATAAAAATTTTATGAATGTTGTTGATAAGGCGACGGTTGTGACGCTGTGAGCGGTTTATTAGAAGTCAGTTTTACTTTTCACATTCATTTAAAAGTCACTCATACGCCCCGTTGGGCCAATATTTCATTTTATTATATTAAAGCGCTCTGCATTTGGCGGCGCTTTTGGCACAAGTCAGAGGTGAAATTTATTGAAGAAGTTAGATCATATAAATTGCTTTTTTTTCTTCTAATTAATAATATTAAAATTAATATTTATATATAGCTAATTAAATTGTTTATGAAACCAGCAAGGTTTGCTTAAATTTGAAGGAATAATATTTTCGGCTTGTTTTTCAAACGAAAATCCGTTTAATTTTTAAATAAAAATAATTGAAAATCAAATCTTTGCATTCGTAACCTCATTTTATATTTATTTTATAAATTAAAAATAAATAATAAAAATAAAAATAAATTGCCGGAACCAAAGGCTTTTGCATAAGTTTTCAGCTGGAAAAAAGCCTTAGATAAGAATGAAGTCTTCAAAGATGGTTAATTAAAGTTCCATAAAAGTGACTACAATAAAGCTCACAGCGACTTTATATTCATCTGAAATTAGCCACACAACTTTGTTATGAAATTACATTAGAGCACTTTCAACTAAAAATTTAAAAACAGAAACAAAAATACGCTAAGGATACAGTAAGAAATTCACCCGAATTTTACCTTCAACGCAAATATATTTCACTCACAATAAACTTGAATATATAAGCTTATTTTTATAGTAGGAGAATGCTCGAAAAAGTAAAATTGCAAATAACCTCAGGCTCAGTCTTGATACTGGCACTTTTCAGCTGAATATTTTCCAAAAAAATATATACATATATGGTATAGCAAAAGTATATCTTGAAATTCTAGTAAATCAAAGAAATCTATAATATATTAAACGAAAATATATCAAAAATCCTTTTGTAAACACTCTTTATAAATATAATACGTCCGCCTGTACCTATGGGACACATGAGTTTCTCTTCCAAAAACACGATTTTTAGAGCAAAATAATGCGTCCTGGCGCAGCATCGGCATGGTTTCTGAGAGGAATGCTAGCAAAATATATCGCTGTGCAATCATAATTTATTTATTTATATATCTTTATAACATATATCGATACAACTTTACATATGTAATAGTTATCATGTTTATTCATGTATACGATTTTTCGGGTACCCTCTGCAGCCTGCTGCCTGTGTTGTGTTTGTGAAATATGCTTTACACATAAGTATTTTCATACTCTGCCTATGCCTTTCAGTGTATTGAATATTGACTCACCATTATCTGCCTTTTCGGGCTGGCTTTCGAAATTGCATGCAAAATTGATTTATTTGTGTAAACTCGTTTGCTGTTTCTACTTCAATTTCATGTTCGACTTGCTTACTTCCGCACTTCCTTTCGTTCTCATTTTTACCGAGCTGCGATAGCATTGCGAGTTTATATGCGAGCTTCTGCGCCATTTTCTGTGCTGCAAGTAATATTTTAAACAGTAAGCGTTGCAGAAGTACCAGCTTCAAACACAGTTCACCGGCTTGCTTAATTGAAATAAATTGGAGCTAATTGTGTGAGTTTAAGCTGAATCGCTGATTTATGTAGCTAAAGCTAACAATATGTGAAATATTTCGCTATTTTATTAGCGGCCTTAGTTGGAGTTTGGTTTTTTCAGCTTATATAATTTTGATATAATTTAGAATTATTTCTCTTTTTCTATGATTACTTTGGTATATTGAAGGAAACTAAGTGTAAAAAATTGTTGCATATATTGCCAATACTTTCAGTTTTCTTCCAGCAAGAGATTCGCAGTAATAGTAAAAAAATTCTAACTAGAAAATCAGTTCTTATTTTCAAGATTAAGCGGTTAAGTGCCATTTAGAATTTCAAAAATTTTTTTTTTTTTATGAAAACTTGACATTTTTAGTACCTCTTCACAAAGTTTCAAAGTCATATAAAAGTCAGTCAATATAAAAGTGTATGGAATCTTTGGAAGAGCCCCTCCGTACTCCTATATGGTATTATGTCACGCAAAAGCGGTCGCTAACTTCTATCCTTCATAGTGTTTTTTTAGAAACATCGTTTTCAAAGTCTGTGGACACGATTTTCCAGACACTAATCAAGAGATCTTATTGAAAATTTTCAAAATTATTCTGAAGATAATAACCTCGTGATTAATAAAGTATAGCTTTTTGTCTTTATTACTATATTTTTCAATACAATTAATTTAAAAAAATGGATCTAAAACTTAACCAAAATTAATTTTTTTTATTTAAAATTCTTCGGTGCGTCACGACATACATTCACCTACAAACTGATGGAACTTGATTTCTTGAGTTTAGATAAATCCTTCGTGAGTTATGCTGGCCACTGCGGATGATTTTTGGGCGGAGCCTCCGGAAATCATTTGCCAATGGCTGAATTGCCAAAAATTTTCCACTGAATATTAATTACTTAAAAGCAATCCCGAAATATATTATAATAGTTGCAAGATTTTTTTTGACTTTTGGGATAGAGCCTGGTATTTAATAAATGTTGACCAATATTGTGAATTGCTTAAATGTGATTTCTCTTCTCCTATTTACGACTTAACTTACAGTTCCATTTTAGACGTTTTGAGGTCAGATTTTGATGACAGCTGTAAATGAGAATAACATTATAAAAAAAAAATCTTCATAAATTGTTTAGTTTTCATTTTATTTATTTATTTATTTTTTTTTTGAAAGCATTTTAAGGGTAAATTTGGTTTTGTATACGTACTAACGCGGTGTCTACACCAGTAAAGAAGAAGAAGTAAAAGAAGGTGTACTTTAAAGTGGCATAAATCATTGCATGTTTTTTTATGATTTTTGAGCTTGCTTGAGAGCTAGCATACGAACATCAAAATAACTGCTTTCCCCGCAAAATATGTTAAAGAGTTGGCAGTAATGCATATGGAAAATGTTACTCATACGTACCGTACTCCCATTTCGTTTCTGAAGATAAATTGAACTGAACAGAAAAAAAAATCAATGGCAGTTTTGCCGTTGCAGTAAGGCGTAATTATAATTTAATAGTGGATTTTAATAGAAATATTCGAAATTTAATTAGTTTAATGGAAAATTTGGAAATAATCTTTTATATATACAATAAAATCATATCCAAGTAGCTTGAAAAATAGTTCGTTTGAGTTTTCTTGGAAAAATGTCCTATGCTTTTGCTTCTGTAATGGAAATGGCTTCTCAAAACTCCACTCTTGAAAACTCTTTACTATTTATGTACTCCCTCAGATTTGATTCATTAAAAAAAAGTTAATATTATTGCGTTAATCTCCCAACTAGTTGACTAACTGTTACCAAACTATACCGAGTACGTAAAATTTAACGCTCCTGGCACAAATAAGTTTTACAGCATTAAGATACTTTTGTATGTTATCACACGTTTATGCTTGAAAGCACTTCTATTTGCTAAGTGATTACGTTAATACATTATAAGCAGAATCCACACGATGAACGCAGAATCCCTGCAGGAGATACTAAAACTCCCTAGAAATGTATATGGCCGAACTCACCGATAGAAAAACAAAACAAAGCAAAAAACAATGAAATGGAGACAAAATCAGCGAATTTATTTTCATACAAAATATTACCATTTTTATACACATAATGAATGCGCATTCATAAAGTGCCACAAAACGTAAACAAGCAGCAGTTGGGGCACCAGCAAGCGCCAGTTAGCGCCAGTTACTTATGTATGTACATTGTATATTTATTTAGCTGTGTGAATTTTTGGAAAAAGAGTGTACAATAAACGTGAAACGATGGAAGAAAGCAAACAAGCGCAAAATAACAATGACAGCAAATGTATATTTATCCAGTCAATGGAAAGCAAACAACAACAATTTGATATATAACACAAAAAGCATAATGTCCAATAGCCAACTGGCAGGAAAACAATACAAATGTTGAAAATGTACGAAAAATATCGAGAATTTGTTGATGCTAAAGCAGCAAGTGTGTGCGCATGTGTATGTGTGTAAAGTCTTACAGATACAGAGAGTTGTAAAAAATGAAAGGAGAAAGTCTGTATAAAATGGTGATTCTATTTTTATTACCATAATTTATACGCGCTGCCAAAGTAGTATGTACACAAAAATAAAATACAATATAAAACAGTAACAACAACAATAACAACCAGCCAGTGTGGAAACCAAATAGCTGCTGCCATTGCAATTGTGGCATCACTGTGCACACAATGGTGCGCACATTACGGTTTTGAGGCGTGGTAGGGCGGTGGCTCGGCTGGCGCAACCCGTAATGTGCACTTTAAGAGCACTTATGTGCAAGCAACTGTGGAGATTTTGCTTTTACGGCCAGCTTGTGTATGCGCGCGCGGTTCCTAAGGATGCCACTAAAATTTGCTGAGTGAAAAATTATTTGAGCGATTTAAAGTCGATCTTTTATTTACTTTTATTGGGTAATAATTGTGTTGGTTGGAAATTGCAAAGATTTTTACGCGCGTGATAATGGCAAATTCAAACTTTACTTTTTAAAAATGTATTAAATACACTTCATGTATTTTTGTATTATCGTATTGCTAAACAATAACTGCTATATTTGCTTGTGAGATGTATACATATAAAGAAAGAAGCTGTTGTGAGTGTGCGTAGGGGCGTATGAGTGATATTTTGATAATATTTATGAAAATTATGACTTTTCATAAAGTGTTACCTAAAATACATGAAAGTGTAGTCTAAAGCTGTATATGAAAATATTTTTCTTTCACTTGATACTCTGAAAAAGAGGCTCTTAAAAACATCTGCAGAGGATGAACATGTCGTAAATGATACACTTTTGTTGCAATATTTATTTATTTATTGGATCTGCTTATTTTTAAAGTCTAACAATAAGTTATAAAATTCTAAATATATTTAAAAACTAGACTGGCTCAAGCAAGTGACTGAGCTGTTTTGGTTATATGCTGCTCTTTAGTACGTAGCCATATCTCTTCTTAGATTTAGACCAACTTAGATTGTTCTAAGCATTTTCGATTGAAATCTTTGTATTTTATCAATATTAGTTGAAAGCCGTACATTATATACAAGTACTTTGGTGTCTAGGCTAAGTTCAAAGTTTTTATTCAAAAGCTAATGTCAATACATTATTACTTGTTGGTAGATCTGCTTTATATATGATGTATAGATTTGGGCCTAAAACACAGTCCTGTTGTACATCTTTGTTAGTTAAGTCTTTCCCAAGTTTATCTGTCAAGCTAACCTGCGACTTTTTCCATGAAATTGGATACAATCTGAAACTAAGAATTGCTTTGAAAAGCAGAGAGAGCATCTCTACAGCAATATTTGGTAACTAAATTAGCATTTTTTGGGTATTTTGATCATGTTCCGGAGACTTTTTTGGATTAAGTTCTTTTATAATTCTAACAATTTCAGGAGTTAAAGCCTTAAAAAGTTCGTTCGACTCGTAAGCTGTGTTAGGCAAGCTGGACAACTTACAGTTGTTCTATTACCAATTGGTTAAAATACCTTTTCTAGGTGATTAGCAAAACAATCCTCGTCAATTCGAGCCCAATTTCCACCCAAGCCTTACATAGGCATGTTGGAGTCAATTGGTGGCTTCATGGACTTCTAGGCTATCCAAAGGGAATTTTGCTTGTTTGAATTTGGACACAGCTTCGTTATATACATTCAGTGTTGAATTGTTCCTTGCGTTAAACTTTTTTTTTTTAATTTACGTAAAGCAGATTTCAAAATAAAACTGAGTGGAAAGTGAGCCATTTATCTGCCATTCTCGTCCTGCACGCCTTTTTTTAATTAACAATTAACTGATTAACTTCATTGAATAATTGTAGAATACCATTTTATAGAGCAGCAGAACACTCTTTTCAGTTTCGCAATATAATTTTTTTTTTCGTAGTTACAAAACGGATATTAATAATTTTCTTATATTATTACGGAGTACTAAGGAAAAAGAGAAATAAAATTCAGTTGCTAAGAAGCTATAATACCCTTCTTCTTCTTTACTGGCGTAGACACCGCTTACGCTATTATAGCCGAGTCTACAACAGTGCGCCAGTCGTTTCTTCTCTTCGCTACGTGGCGCCAATTGGATATTCCAAGCGAAGCCAGGTCCTTCTCCACTTGGTCCTTCTAACGGAGTGGAGGTCTTCCTCTTCCTCTGCTTCCCGCGGCGGGTACTGCGTCCAATACTTTCAGAGCTGGAGTGTTTTCATCCATTCGGACAACATGACCTAGCCAGCATAGCTGCCTTCATACCCTTCGCATCACCAAAAATTCCCTAAAATAATTTGATTATGTCATTTGTATTGCAGTTATATGCTATAGTAATCCGATCCGAGCAATTTCAGCGGAGAATGCATTATTGTCTTAGCCAACAACCCCTGGCAAATTTCGTGAAGATATCTTTTGAAATGAAAAAGTTTTCTACACAAGCACTGAATTCCGACGGTTCAGTTTGCACGGCAGCTGTAAGCCATAGTGATCCATTATTGATAGTTGCGATACATTAGCCACTCTTTTTGGACAAAAAGGCGTGTGCCTACTTTTAGATTGATATCTCAATAATTGAGAAATACATAAATACGCATAGACAGATGCACATAACTAAATTGACTCAGCTCATCTTATTATTTATGTACGTATGTACATATGTGTATATAGGAAATATAAATATTTTGCTTTCTCCAAAGCTATCATCCATTTGAGCAGCTGAACACTTTTACAGTTACGAAGAGCATGCAGTACATCTAGTGACCCCAACATGAATTTTCAGTATCAGCGAGCATTTAAACATTTGTAAAATAATGAAAAATTTGTAGTTGGCAAAATTTGTACGCTCAGGTAAGCGCGCCAGATTGAGTGCAAAAGTGACGCAAAAAAATTGTTCAACCGTTGCAGAAAATGAAAAACTGTACGCCATTTCGTCGTGACAAAGAGTGCGCTTTGCACGCTAATGCCTCACACGTGAAGCCGCAGTTCGCGCGCTGGCTATGAATAATAGCGTCTGACAGTTTTTATGCGCGGAAGTAAAGCAGCATGGAAATAATAAAACACGAATAATGCAAATTTGGCGAAAGAAATATTACAAACGCGGTGCGCTAACCAAAACAGAAAAAAAAACAAAAACGAAAAACGAAAAAAAAACAAAAAAAAAAACGCAGCAAACGTGAATTTTTTCAAGCGGAAGTTGTGCGCAAAGGATTTGGAATTTCAGCGCGCTTCAAAGGCAAATAAGCAGCCGTAACAGCAAGATCGGCGATTTGTATGCATATGCAACAAAATAGTGTGGCGCAAAAGCGACGAAGAATAAAATGAAAATTCGCACAAAAATGCATTTGCAGCGCCATAAAATATAGCCTCTGACTGTGCAACCAACAGCAGGGGAAGACAAACGTGAATATTTGTCGCTTCTCCACCGCACAGCCGCACAAGCGCGATAAGCATGCATTTACAAACGATATATCGTCTTATGTGTATGAGAACGCTGTCGTGCAGGTGTATATATTTACAAACACCCGTTCAAGCGATTTCGCATTCGCTACCCACTTTGTGCAATGCGATCGATCATTTGCTGAATAGTTGTACTTTTGACTTATCTCACCATTGGTTGATGCCACGTCGCGCTGAGTGCCACATCGTTTATTGAATTGAAATGTCATTTGCAGCAATGCACCGTTATACATGCCCCACTCACAATCGCTGCAATTGAAATGTCCGAAAAATCCATTTAAATTCGCTTTAGCTCTCATTTTACAATTTCGCACACAGCACTTCAACTTGGCTGGAAAGCCATTTACTGCTTGTGAAAGAAATTTCAATTTTCACTTTCTCGCCAAGCACACAATTGCAGCACACAATAAACACTTGAAGCAAACAAATATTTTTTAACCAAACACTTGTTCAATGTACTTGAGCGCCGGTGGTGTTTGCCTGCACAAAGTTGTGTTTTCTATGAAAAACACACACATACAAGGGCGCATATAAGCCATATGAGCGTCGAAATATCAATGAAGGACTAGTGGTTATATTTTTGAGGTTGTGTCAAGAGAGCGGCTCTGAATTTGATGACTATAGCCTTATATAGCCTTGCGTGGCCTAAAATTCATCCACAAGAAGTCTCACAAAAGAGTATAACAAATACGATTCTCTAATTGGAGAACAATCACAGCACCTTAAGTAAACTAGTCTAATCTAATACTATTTAGGTGTTTAAGGTTTAACCATAGAAAAGAGACTCATGTGGTTTTCATTTTCGTTGCAAATATTATTAAACTGGAAAGCGAAGGTTTCAGTTGCCACAATAGCATTATACACCCAAAGTAGTCTCAACTAAACACATATAGTATCATTGAAATAATTGTTGAACTTTATAAAACTCTCAGGTACCGTCAATACCCACTACCAACCCAACTATTTTTAAATGTGAAAATTGAGAGCCTGAAAAGGTATTTCTCTTGAACCGGCAGAAGACTGGGCATTCGTAATTGTCACTCTGCCGATTTCATCTTAACAAACTGATTCCACTGTTACTGTCAATGATAACCAACTTTCTATGGTCGCAATTGGAAGAAGTGGGTCTTGACAGCATCTGATTCCAACAAGACGGAGCTACGTGCCATACTGCACAAGCAAACCCCAATTTATTTCAAGAAAAGTTTGGAGTTTTGATTATTTCAAGAAATTGTGACGTTGAATGACCGCCAAGAAGTTATGATTTAACGCCATTAGACTACCTTTTGTGGGGTCATTTATCTTTAGAAATGAGCTAGACATTCCTCAAGCTTTAGAAGTCATTACTCAACGTGCCATTCATGACATACGAATGTATAGTAAAGGGTGATTTTTTAAGAGCTTGATAACTTTTTTAAAAAAAAAAACGCATAAAATTTGCAAAATCTCATCGGTTCTTTATTTGAAACGTTAGATTGGTTCATGACATTTACTTTTTGAAGATAATTTCATTTAAATGTTGACCGCGGCTGCGTCTTAGGTGGTCCATTCGGAAAGTCCAATTTTGGGCAACTTTTTCGAGCATTTCGGCCGGAATAGCCCGAATTTCTTCGGAAATGTTGTCTTCCAAAGCTGGAATAGTTGCTGGCTTATTTCTGTAGACTTTAGACTTGACGTAGCCCCACAAAAAATAGTCTAAAGGCGTTAAATCGCATGATCTTGGTGGCCAACTTACGGGTCCATTTCTTGAGATGAATTGTTGTCCGAAGTTTTCCCTCAAAATGGCCATAGAATCGCGAGCTGTGTGGCATGTAGCGCCATCTTGTTGAAACCACATGTCAACCAAGTTCAGTTCTTCCATTTTTGGCAACAAAAAGTTTGTTAGCATCGAACGATAGCGATCGCCATTCACCGTAACGTTGCGTCCAACAGCATCTTTGAAAAAATACGGTCCAATGATTCCACCAGCGTACAAACCACACCAAACAGTGCATTTTTCGGGATGCATGGGCAGTTCTTGAACGGCTTCTGGTTGCTCTTCACCCCAAATGCGGCAATTTTGCTTATTTACGTAGCCATTCAACCAGAAATGAGCCTCATCGCTCATCGGACACGGACGCGAAACACATTTCGAACCGAACACTGATTTTGGTAATAAAATTCAATGATTTGCAAGCGTTGCTCGTTAGTAAGTCTATTCATGATGAAATGTCAAAGCATACTGAGCATCTTTCTCTTTGACACCATGTCTGACATCCCACGTGATCTGTCAAATACTACTGCATGAAAATCCTAACCTCAAAAAAATCACCCGTTATTTAATGGAATTAGGTATACGAAAATTTGATCTTTCGAATGCATTCATGCAAAAGAAGTCGTGGAAGCCATTTGTATCGTTTTATATTCAACATTTATTTGCATCGAATGTACTTTACATTAAACAAAAAACATTTGAATTTCTTTAACAATTAATTTGTCTCCTTAAAAAAAATCATACCACTCTTATTGAAAGACGCTATAAATACTGCACCACTCTTGACCTGTCCTTTTAATATCACCTTACAGACCTTTTCTACACAAAGATGCTTTTGACGTAATTCCACAGATTAATGAACGGCTCGAGTGCACCGCTCACGTACCGTATCAATTCACTTAAAAGAAGAAGAAAAGTGTGTTTGTGTAGTTTATCCATCTTAAAACTCTTGCTGAATATGACAATTATTCTTTTCTTGCTGGCTATCAGTTACTCGTCTATTGTTAAAGGCTTTTGTTGTGCTGATTGTCCACGCTGCATTCACAAACTATCATTTATTACAACTGGAACTTTTTGACATCTACACTGAATGAACCGCACACAGGTCGCCATGGTTTAAGCGCTTCAACGCTGTCCGCCTTTCATCTTCGCCAGCATTTGCGTCAGCTGAGCGTTGCCATGTCCACGCCATACAGCTTTGCGTGTACTCTAAATGATGGTACACAGCTTTATGGCACCTGCCCGCACAAAGTCATATTTTATATTACATATACACACGTACATATATATGCCTGTATATATTGTATACCGCTTAGAGCTTAATATTTTCGTTTTATATCTAATTCTCTATTTATAAAGTAGTGATAATTCCTAACAAACGTTTTTATACTACGCAGTGTGATAAATGGTGCTTTGGCTGGGATTTTTTGGTGTCTTGTCAATGTATTTGTTGTCAGTGGCAACGTTTTTCTATCAATTCAAATCGATTGCCACAACTAAAACAACTCAACTCAGTGGTTGTGTGCGCGTGCATCATAGCCAACTGTTATCTATGAGGCAATATATGTACATACATATGTATATACAATGATTTATTACATTGATAGGTGTGATAGGTGTTTTGCGTGTATATATGTGCCTTTCAGGAGCAGCATCTCTGCACTCGAAGCAAATTCATCTATAACGATACTTCATAGTGTGTCGAAGAAATATGCCAGCTAAGCATATGATTTTGAGTTATTGCCTCACAATATGGTATTTCTATTTGACTTTTCATACACTATGTCATTCACAACTACATTTCATACGATAAATGAGCGATTTTTACTTAGTTCTGAATTATTCGTTATGTTGCTTTTTCCACCAGTTGATATCAAACTAGGCGATGATTGCACAACATTTTTCAGAGGCCCTCGTGATGTTATCAAGTGTTTGTCGAAGCCTACAATAACTAATATTTGAATATTTACTATTAGCAATAAGAACCCAAAGCTAAAAGGGAAACTAAATTATCTTTAATTTACACTTTAGTATCTTTAAATTAATTAATACAGTATGTTGACAGTTAGAAACACTCTGCTAATCGACGACGGACCTAAGTAAAAATATATTCTATTACTATTACTAAACACTTTGTCCCAAATATTAGTATTTTATTGGAAGACAGTTTCAAAGTTAGAATCAAATATGGGCAAAAAATCAAATATGGACATGTGAAACACTGCTTTAGGGTTAAGAAATCAAGTATGAACATGTAAAATACAGTTCTAGTGTAAAATAAACAGATATGGACATATGGAACACAGTTCTAGGGTTATAACTTCTTCTTCTTCTTCTTTACTGGCGTAGACACCGCTTACGCGATTATAGCCGAGTCAACAACAGCGCGCCAGTCATTTCTTCTCTTCGCTAAGTGACGCCAATTGGATATTCCAAGCGAAGCCAGGTCCTTCTCCACTTGGTCCTTCCAATGGAGTGGAGATCTTCCTCTTCCTCTGCTTCCCGCGGCGGGTACTGCGTCGAATACTTTCAGAGCTGGAGTGTTTTCATCCATCCGGACAACATGACCTACCGCTGTAGCCGCTGTCTTTTAATCCGCTGAACTATGTCAATGTCGTCATATATCTCGTACAGCTCATCGTTCAATCGTATGCGATATTCGTCGTGGCCAACGCGCAAAGGACCATAAATCTTTCGCAGAACCTTTTTCTCGAAAACTCTTAAGGTTGACTCATCGGTTGTTGTCATCGTCCAAGCCTCTGCACCGTATAGCAGGACGGGAATTATGAGCGACTTATAGAGTTTGGTTTTTGTTCGTCGAGAGAGGACTTTACTTCTCAATTGCCTACTCAGTCCGAAGTAGCACTTGTTGGCAAGAGTAATCCTGCGTTGGATTTCCAGGCTGACATTGTTGGTGGTGTTAATTCTGGTTACTAAATAGACGAAATTATCTACAACTTCAAAGTTATGACTGTCAACAGTGACGTGAGAGCCAAGTCGCGAGTGCGACGACTGTTTGTTTGATGACAGGAGATATCTAGGGTTATACCAGTGCTACTAAATTTGGTACTATTCGTTGAATATATTTTTTTTTTTCATAAAAAAACAAAACCTTAAGCTGGCTTACCTTTATTCCTCTTCCATTTTAAATTTTTACGAACTAATCAATACTGATTTTAGCGCTTTATAATTCCAATTAATACCTATCTACCTATATTCTGCAGCTTTTAGTATCCCGCGTGAAAATTTTGGCTGAAAAAGTAACGAATTTGAACACTTGTATGGACTATCTCCGCGCTTTCGTTAATTTCATTTGCATTCGTCGTTAGCATTTCACATTCAGAATTCATTTTTCATTTCAAATTATAACAACTTTTCAACAAAATTGTGCCAACGCCAACTGGAACCACGGCACTCACATGCAAACAACCACGGTGACAACTGCGCAGCCCCGCTAACGCACATACTATACACATGTATGCGTATTCATGTGTGTGTAAAGCTTGTAACATTTCCAAAATTTCAAAACTGTATGGTTGAAATTTTCCCCCACTCGTCCACATTAAACAAAATTCTAAATCCACCTTTTTTAGCAATTTGACACATATTTTTTGCACAAAATGCTAATGTAATTCCACAGCTTCAATGATTGGTTGCTACTTGCCACAGCAAAGCGGCCACAATCCCTTCCAACAGTTGACAGATTTCATTTTTATTGTTGCTGCTAAATGTGAGTGTCAAACAATGGACCGACGCGCTCATCACAAATCCACATATCGTCCGCATTTCCCAGCGGTTTGTTAATGTCGACTGCTGAGTTTCGTTTGTCAGTTTACGGTTTCGTTGTTTATACCAGCATATGATTGTGTAGGGTACTTTGAGAGTGTGAAATTTTAAGTAAGAATCCATAAAAGCAGATAATGTTAAACATTTTTGATACAAAGGAGACCAAGGCTTTGAAAATCATAGAGTAAGTAATCCATTGAAGTCAATTTATTTTCAGAATTCAATAAATCAAGGAAAATTTTTTCAAGATTTTGGATGTTAATGTAAATAGTCAGTTTTAGAAGAAAACTTTCGTTTAGTACGTACACATATATGCTAAATTTCGATAACTGTAGAGATCATTTGGGTTGAAACCTTTTGCAAGAAGTCAGAAAAATATCGCGCTGTCTTTGAAGCACTTAACATAGAACGCATGTGCAATCAATTTGGAATATAAGTGAAAAGTTTCTTTTAAAATATGAAGCTTGCAAATACAAAGCCATCCCGGCAAATATATTTTATTTATCGTTCCATCGACTACGGCATTCGCCGCTGCCAATGCACAATGAACCATAAACCTTTCGCAGAACTTTTCACACGAAAACTCGTAACCTCGGCTCATTAGATGTTGTCATCCTTCATGACTCTGCACCATATAGTACGACGGGAATGATGAGTGGCTTGCAGAATTTGGTCTCTGTTCTTCGAGAGAGGTCTTTTCAAAAAGGGGGTCTTTCATCTGAGGCTGTTGTGTCGTTTTTATGGGGGAGTTTTTATCTGGTGAGTCCCAAACTGAGCGCACAATCCTTAGGAGGTTCTCCTTCAAACGGATACCGGGGGTCGTGAGCTGCTTTAGCAATATTAAAATTAATCATTTTTAAAGTGAATGGTTCTCAGAGAACTTTCCTCACTTCTGTGAACTTCTACACATGACTCCATCCTCTATCGAAAAAATCAAATACTTTGACATTTCAATATTAAAATTCAATACAAAGCCTAACCTGCAATATTAAAATGTGATACAACCTGAATATTGAAAACTTTAGAAACCTTTTCAATTTGTATGCATATTTTAAGTGACGAAGTACATATACCATATGTTGCTCGATTGCATCCGAAACCTGCGCTCGCTTACTTGTCAGTTCTGGGTGAGTTGGCAACGCATGTATAGCGGGTGCTTTCGCTTACCCCGCATGTGTGTTGCTATGTTAGGTAATAGCCCCTGACATGCTGGTCAGCGCCAATGGTGAGAAACGCCGAACTACATAATGCCACAAATGATCACATGTGACAAGTGTCCACTTATGTTTGTAGGTACGCGACATATAATAAGTGTGAGAGGGTCGCTATAATACTTGATTCTAGTCGGTTTTCATTGCTTTGCATATTCCGCACATCACTCACGAACAATGCGGTGGCAGAATTATGGATGCCGACAGGGTTGCATTGTTGCCAGGTTTCGACTGCAGATTATCCATGCACTGTTGGTGCAAATCCAATTAGCAGCTGACAGTGGTTGAGCTGCTGAACGCTCTGTGAGACCTCTGACATCATAAATTTTTGAATATTATGAATTGTGAATTTTATGTAATGTGGACTTGTGCAAGCACTTAGTGCTGAATTAATGACATTTTTAAATGCTGACACTTTTAATGCAAATAAATAAATAACTATTGGAAAAAAATAAAATTTTAAAAGATTTTAATTCAAAATTTTGGAAAACGAGACTTGCAAAATGGAACGGGGCATATAATTTTTGAAAATAAAAGAAGTCATATTACGATGAAGCCTATCGAAACTCAAAAATAAAGTTTTAAAAATTAATGGAAATAGTCTACGGGCGATCTAAGGTCGAGAAAAGAAAGTGGAATCGTGGTTGAGTATTTAAGGGTTAATAGTAGCTTATCTCGACTTGCGGTAAAATACGAGTCCTATAGAAAAAAATTATGTGGCAATATTGTAGGGAAAGAAAAGGACTTTAACTTTTGTTAACAATTTTTTTTCGAAATTTTTTAGAAATTTCATAATTTGTGATATTTACTTGAAAGTGGTGTTATGCAAAAATTCTGTGAAAGCTAAGTAAACATCAGATTGTAATTCAAGAAACCACCTCTAGATTAAAAATAATATAAATTATCTTTCGATAGTGGCTAACCAGGTGCCGTTATGATATTTTTTTGCGCCAGTATGAGTTGCTTTGGTTAGCTTCAAAAAATATACTCTTGAGTTACGACATTACTTAAATAAACACACTTTGAGAACAAATGCTGCAAAAGATTTTATGATATTGTTTACCAACTTTTTACTCATTTTATAAAATCTTATGCAAATTGGAAGTATGAATATTTATAGTATATATTTCTTTACTAAGACCATCAACAATGTGTCACAAAGCATCGGCAACTGTCCATAAATACGCAGGCCATTAAATACCACTTCACATCCGTCTGCGAAGTGGTGATTGAGAAAATCGTTAAAGCGCTTCATTGAGTGACATTTTACACTACCACATACAAATGTACTTGCATACTATATATAGAGAACTTACTCAGGGACTCATGACTCCACATAATAGCACACAATGAAGCCGGTGCCTAACGACGTGCGTCAGCGTGCGCTTAACAACAATAATAATAGCACTATAACAATAGTCATGAAGACATCAGCGTCATCAATGATTTTAAATACAATACGAGTACACAATGTATTACGGATAACAACAATGACTTAATGGCAGCGTCAGATGGTCATTAAGAAGCTACGTCGTTTTATATGGCATGAGAAGTGAAAAGAGATGAAAGCTTTAACGGGAATAATGGTAGAACAGTTTATGCTTTCATGTAGGCAGTCTTGTCTTAGGGTGTTCCCTAAACCTAAAATGAATTTTCGTCAGTACGTTCATTAATCATTACTTTGGTTATGTGGGGTAAAGGGAACACATGGATCGATTTATTAAATTTTTAGTGTACTCTCCATTTGCAGCTTGAAATATATTCATTTAATGCTAATAAAATGTTTTATAAATATATCGATAAATTTCCCAATAGAGCAGAAAAAAGAATGGAAATAATAAATTAAGTATGTAGGCGTTACAATGTCTGAGGCGAAGTCTTCAATTTTTGACGCTACAACACATTGTGTTCCGGAAAATATGTATCTTTAATATTATAAACATTTCGACTAAATTACACGATATAAGTTAATCACAAGATCGAAAGTCGGTTTATACTAGTATATAAGCACACATTGGTACTAGGAGCAACATGGATATAATTTTATCGACTTTTCGTACAAAGCCAAATTATTATCAGAAAATGTACTCACTTCGAGAATAATGAAAATGTAGTGACCTTGATATATACCAAGTATTGTACTAAAGTAAACGAATTCGGTTCATACGTTGCCCAGTCTCGTACATTGAATTTAATCATTTCAGTGTTTATGGCCGGCTGTAAACTGAAAATCTGTGAGTGACTGAGAAAACATATAAAATTGTTTTAGTATAAGACTTGACACATATCAAGTTCACTGTTTTTGAATTTCTTTTTGAAATATTCATTTATCGATTGAAAGGTAAAAAACTTTAAAATCGGTCTTAAGTTTTTATCGATTTTAATCATAAGAAAATTAGGCGTGTTTGCAGTCCGATTTTGTTCATTTCCAAACCATAGTGTATAGATGTCAGGTGCAAGTTGTGTACAAAATTTAATTAGATTTGTTGGAGTAGTTACTGAGTTTATATAGACAGTTTTCTTTAAAAGTGTATGCCTGGCCAAACGTTTTTTTCAAAGGTTTACTTACAAACATTCCTTTATTTCTTACGGTTAATTTTAAAAGAATCATGCATCCGGAAATCGATTTACGTGGTAGCGTTCAAAAAATAATGGGATTTTTTTTTAATTTTCGCTGAAGTACGATAAAAAGAAATAACGTGAACTCCAAAGATCCATCGGTTTGCAAGCATAGATGACATTAAAACTGGATCGCCGAAAGTGCTAAAGGCAAAGCGATAACCTTTATGAAGACAAATTAATAAATTTTTTCTTTAAAACCAAACTTCCCGTTGTTTTTTGAAAACACCTCGTACATCGATTTGTAGAAGGTTATAAAAACAGGCCCATATATTATCGCACTCTCGATATACATGCTTCATTACGACTCTTTACCAGACAGATCTTGGTCATCTCAATATCGGGTCTCAAAGGTGCTCTATTTGAAAGATTGAGTTGATTGCTCTCTGCTCTGTAATATGCATATATAAATACAAAAATATTTGGCGATTTTTTATTTGATATATTCTTCACTCAAACAGCTTACCCTTTTACCGTTTTTTTAAATGTTTTCTTTTCACCTTAATATGCTTGCGGTAAGCCACAAAAACAATAAAGCGCTGGTACTTGCAACTCGAGCACACTCACTCTACCATAAATAGACAACTTGACTTACACAACAATACCAAGAATGCGATGATGTGAAAAATTCATCCAGCAGCATTTTTTCATACGCAATTAAATGTTGTTTTTCATTTCAATTAAATGCGAGAGAAAAGAGAGATTATGACGTTTCCATTTAAATCACTTTGCTTCAATTAGTTCTGTTTACCGTTGCAAATGCTTAAAGACTTGACAGCAAGCGCTTAGAGCACTATGAGTGCGCGCTGCTTGCCAACCATTCACATACCGCTATGCGAGCAGTGTGAGCCAACGGCGCTGCAACGTAACGCAGCCACAACGTTGAGGTCAGCACGCAGGTCACTTATAAGAACACAGAAGGAAGGTTTTGGCAGCAACAAATTGAAACTTTCACAACCAAAACAAAGCAAATATGGAACGCAACGAAGAACTAGCTAAACCAAAGAGTAGTAAAAGAAGTGGCAGCGCTAGGAGTCGCAGCGATTGTGTGGCCAATGTGCAGCTGAAGCTGAAGCTAAAGCAAAATTGTGCAGAAAAGTTGTGGCAAACTTTTATGTAAACAAACGCAGCAGCGCTGTAAATTGTAATTTAGGTCAGTTTTGGCAACCGAAAAGTACAATATATATATGTATAGTATATTAGAGCGGGTCAACATTTTCCTTTAAAATCCCGTATGCGAGAAATGTGCTACGGATTTACTTGAACACCTTTGCCTTAAAGACTATGGGTCTGAAACAACTTTCGAGCCTGGAATTTTTAAGACAGGAAATTAATTAAAAATTAAAATTAAAAAATCTGAATCATAAAATCGCTTGCTCCAAATCGGTTTTAGACGCAACGCATCATGAGTACAGTTGTTCAGAATGATCCTTAGAACATTTTCCGCATATGCGATTTTTCCATTTTTTTTTTTTGGCTCCCAGTAAATCGATCCGCTCTAATAAATAAGTACACCATATATTCTCTAAGAGCCATGCAGCACTTATATTATAATACAACGGAAGCAAAAGAAAGCACGCCGCCAGGCAGATTAGCTACAAAAACAAAACAATATCTAAGTAAAGTGAAGCAGAAAAGGATAAGCAGAAAGGGAAAGAAGGAGAGCGAGC
>JBAWJQ010001444.1:0-26431 GCA_037783105.1 Bactrocera zonata | reverse complement strand
TGTGGCGAATCAGTGTTGCATATGTACGTAGATGTGTGGGAGGATGTTGACGGGCAGAAGTGGGAAGGATGATACCCATTTAGCCATCCTGGGCCCCCTAGGCAAATTTTTAGCCTAGTAATCGCTGGAGTTGTTGCAACGTAGCTACCACATTGCTGAGACCGGTTGGACGGCGGGTTGGTGGCCTAGGACGCTGCCGCCGTGTTACGTTATGGTGGTCTCGCGGACGCGAGTCGTCCGGAGTGGTCATTGGCCTTCGCTGTTGCTGCCGTTTTGAACGTCGTTTACCCCCGCGGTTGCGTGGGGCAGAGTGTCGCCCGGTCTCGGGGCTGGTGATGCGGTGCAGCATAGTGTGGTGTGGAAGCATACACATTTGGCACACATAGCCGGACGTACACTCTTGTGTGGTATGCGTAGGCGACAGGCAACTCAGGCAATGGCCATGAGCCCGGGCAACCTGCTGGCGTTGCTGAGGTGGCATTCCTTTAAATATGTTGCAGTGTGGCAACCTGTGCGAACGACAACATAGAGGACATCTGATGCGAGGTAGCTCATTAGGTTGCGACGTTGGAGTTGCTCGAGTGGCACTGCGTGCAGCGGTGGACTGCGTTGTTGCCGTGATGGTTCGCGGCGCTGGTGTTGGGACAGCCCCCGGGCGGGGAACGTGGACAGCCGAACGGATGGTTGGCATTGGTGCTGTTGCCGCATCGATATCCATATGTATCTAGAGAAGGGTTATCATCATTAGATATTGGTTAAATATAGTGGTGAACTATGTTGCCACGTGGTGTGGCATGAGTGAGATGCAGAGGTTTGCATCCTTTTATGTTATTTTTGGTTTTAATATATTATGGTTTGGCATGAGTGGGTCGTCATGTGGATCGACCCTTTTATGTTATTTTTGGTTTTACTAAATTATTGTTTGTGGTATATTTGGCGGTTTTTTCGGTTTATTGTCGGCTTTTTTTTTTTTTCGGTTTACGGTTTATATATCGGTTTTTTCGGCTGTTGGCAAAAAGCATAGTTTAACGACCGGCCTGGTTAGTGTTCCAGTTTGCGTGCGGAGATCGACTACGCGAATATGACCGTCGGAGCTGTAGTAAAGCTTCTCTATGCGGCCAAGCCGCCATTCGGTAGGGGGGAGACAATCGTCATTGATCAAGACGCAATCTCCAAGCTGAGGCGCCTTTTCTGGTGTTTTCCACCGGTACCTTCTGTGGAGGTCCTTTAAATAATCTTCTTTCCATCGGCGACTGAATTCATGATGGAGAATTTTAATTCGTTCCCATCTGTTTAATAAGGAGAGCGTCTCCACGCCAGGCTCAGGTGTGGCCAGGATGGGCGCTCCTTTAAGAAAGTGGCCGGGAGTTAGTGCTGTGAAGTCTGAGGGATCTTGCGAGAGGGCTGCGAGAGGCCGTGAGTTGAGAACGGCTTCGATTCTAGTTAAGAGTGTCGTGAACTCTTCATAATTGAATTTATAAGTGCCAGCTAGCTTCTTGAAATGTGATTTGAAGCTTTTTACGGCTGATTCCCATAAACCACCCATATGTGGAGCGCTTGGGGGGATAAACTGCCAATTGATGCCTTGGGGAGCATATTTTTGTATAATGTCTGGTGAGACTTGTTTCATAAAATCCACAAATTGTTTCTCTGTGGCTCTTTGAGCTCCGATAAATGTTTTACCATTATCGCTCATGATTTTGGATGGAAAGCCACGTCGTCCGACGAAGCGAGCAAATGCCGCGAGGAAAGCCTCCTTTGTCAGATTGGAACATAGCTCAAGGTGTACTGCTTTTGTCGTAAAACAGACAAAGACAGCCACATAGCCTTTCATCAGGGTGGGAGACCTTAGCATGGACGCCTTTATTTGAAAAGGGCCAGCAAAGTCGACACCTGTAGTGGTGAAAGGCAGAGCAAAGTTACAGCGTTCCGGTGGAAGTGCTGCCATAATCTGCGTTCTCATTTTCTGCTTGTGCATAGTGCAGACCTTGCACGTGAAAATGCACTTCTTGATTTGGGGCTTAAGGCGGGGAACATAGTACTCTTGGCGTACCATATGTTGCATGAGGCGATGTTCGGCGTGTAACATGAGTATATGGATATAATTGATGAATAATGTGGCAAATGAGGATTTCTCTGGTATTATTATAGGGTGGCGTTCATTATATGTTAGGCTTGAATTTGCAAGCCGACCATTCGCACGAAGCAGACCTTTCGTGTCTAGAAATGGATTTAATACTAAGAGTGAGCTCCTTTTATCAATCGGCTTCAGTTCTCTTAATAAGGATATGTCGCGGCTGAAATAGCGCGTTTGAGTTGATGTGATAAGGGCGATTTTTGCCCTTTGCAAGTCTTGGTGCGTCAAAGTATCGCATTGGGGATAGGTTGCCCCTTTAACTTTATACTTGAGTCGCTCTATGAATCTGAGGATATAGGCGACTACTCTGAGTGCTCGGGGGAACGATGAAAACCGTGCAAGGATGTCAGCATCATCCATTGTAGTGTGATAAGTGGCGATTTTTCGACCTTCTGGGGCAATTATGTTGCGCATGGGCGATTGTGGCCAAGAATCGGGAGATTCTGTTAACCATTGGGGGCCATTCCACCAAAGGGTGGAGGTGGCGAGATGCAGAGGTTTGCATCCTCTTGTACCTAGATCCGCAGGATTGTCAGCACTGGCTACGTGTCGCCAAGTGGCTGCTCCTACTAGGTCAAGTATTTGAGACGTTCTGTTGGAAATATATGTTTTCCACGCATGTGGTGGTTTTTCCAACCAGGCTAGAACTATTTCGGAATCGGACCATAGATATACCTTGTATTTTGCCATGTTCAAGTGGGTCCGTACCATGGAAACTAGCTTTGCTAGTAGCAGAGCGCCACAGAGTTCAAGTCGTGGTAGACTTATGGTTTTTAGAGGCGCAACTTTTGCTTTTGCCACTAGTAGGTGGCTTGTAGTTGCAATATCGCTTTGGGTGCGCACATATATAGTGGCACAATATGCCTTTTCAGAGGCGTCGCAGAAGCCGTGTAGTTCCACCTTGTATTCGGGGGAATAGTTTACCCACCGTGGAATTTGTGTCTGCGAAATGTCTTTTAGGTTATTAGCAAACTGGGACCATCTTTCTAAGCGAAGAGGTTTCACTTGTTCGTCCCAGTCAGTTCCGTCTAGCCATAATTCTTGGATCAGGATTTTCGCTTGTATCATAATTGGCGAAAGCCATCCTGCGGGGTCGAAAAGTTTTGCCACAGAGGAGAGAATTTGGCGTTTTGTAGTGGCGGATAATGCGGATATGGACTCACTCGTGTATGAAAACTGGTCCGATATCGCATTCCATTGGATGCCCAGTGTTTTTGTTGTACTTTCCTTTTCAAATATAAGGAAATTAGTATCCAACAAATGGTCTTTAGGAATATTTTTTAAAATATTTGGGTGGTTGGCTGTTATCTTTTTTAATGGAAACCCTGCGGTATTGAGGGCATTTATTACCTGTGATAAGGTATCGTATGCTAGTGGAAGACTGTGGCTTCCAGACAGGATATCGTCCACATACGTCTGTGTTTGTAACACTTGTGTTGCCAGAGGAAATTCTGACCTTGTGTCTTCTGCCAGTTCGTGGAGTGTACGAATGGCTAAGTATGGAGCACAGTTTACGCCAAAAGTTACTGTTTTTAATTTGAAGTCGCGTAGTGGACTATTGGCAGATTTTCGGAAAACAATCCGCTGAAAATCTTGATCATCTTTATGAACCAGTATTTGTCGATACATCTTTTCGACATCCCCATTGAATACGTATTTGTATATACGCCAGTTCAATATGAGGAGCATTAGATCTGGTTGGAGTGTGGGTCCCGTAAATAGAATGTCATTTAGGGAATTCCCCGAGCTAGTGGTTCTGGAGGCATTGAAGACAACTCTGACTTTTGTTGTTTTTTTGTCAGGCTTTACTACTGCATGATGTGGCAAGTAGAAAGAGTAATATTTGCCTCTTATGATTTTTTCACATGGGCTTACTTCCTCCATGTGATCTAAATGAAGATATTCTTCCAAGACACCATCATAATCTTGTTTTAGCTCACCTTTTCTAAGTAGGTTTTTCCATACTTAGAAACTGCTGCATTGCAGAGGTGCGAGAGTGACCTAAGGCGAGTGTGTCTGGAAATTGTTGTTTTAGTGGTAGTCGTACGACATACCGACCATTAGCTGATCGAGTAGTTGTGGCTTTGTAAAAGTCTTCACAATACTGATCTTCTGGTGTTGTAATTGAAATGGGGGGGAGTTCCTCTAACTCCCAAAATTTTCTCAATTGTGAATTGAGGTACTCGTTTGAGATTTCCTCAACTTGAGTTGTCAGTGCTGTGACTGGTTCCGCAACTAGTCCACTTAGGACCCATCCGAAAATGGTATTTTGCGCCAGTAGTGTTTTAGAAATTTTTTCAACACCTTCTAGTATAATTTGCGATATGAGATCGCTGCCTAATAGCAGGTCTATTTGAGCGGGGGTGTTGCAGTTGGGATCTGCTAGAGTCAGATGTGAAATCTTATCCCAATGCTTGCTATTTATTTGATAGCTTGGAAGCATGTTTGTTAGTTGCGGTAAGACAATAGCATTTGCTTGAATGCGCTTATCCGCTTGGGGAGAAATTAGGGTAATGGGGCATATTTTGTTAGAGTTTTGTACTACTCTTCCGCCCATTCCCGTAATTTCATAATTGGCTTGTTTTGTTGGCAATTTTAATTTATTTTGGGCCTTAGACGCTATAAAGGACCGTTGGGACCCTTGGTCTATTAAGGCTCTTAGTTTGAACAGTTCTCCTCGATGTTCGATGGAGACAACTGCTGTGGGTAGTAGTACTCTACTATGATTTTCGCTGTGTAGCGTTTGAGTTTTTAATGCCTTGGAGCAGCATGGTGTCTCTTGGCAATTTTGTTGCGTTTCTGTTTCGGGAGTTGCTGTTGCAACTAAACCCGTGGCTTTTTTGAAAAAGCGCTACTTTGAGATGTGTTGGGAAAGTTGTTTATGTGCAACATAGAATGATGCCTTTTGTGGCAATATACGCAGTTAAATTTGCTTTCGCAAGCATTGAGATTGTGTGAGTGGGACAAGCAGTTTGTGCAGAGTCTTTTTGACCTGACAAAGTTGTTCCTTTCATTCACATTCAATTTTTTAAATTTTTCGCAAGCTTTTAGCTTATGCCCTCCTGTACATAGTTCGCATGACGTGAATTTATTTTGTTCAGATGTGAACGATTGTGCTTTGAAAAAGCTTCTATTTAAATTGTTGTTGTTATTGACTTGGGGTCTATTGAAGCTTCTGTTTAGGTCGGGTTGAACGTTTTTAGTTCTGATTGTTTTTTTATCTACCCTTTCCGCAATTTCATATTGGGCAGTTAGGAAATCTTTCATTTGCTGCCACGTTGGGCAGTCTCTTCTTGATGAGAGCGATTGCTCCCATAGAAGTAATGATTTTTCTGGTAATGCTGCGGTGCATATGTTGACCAGAATAGGGTCCCAACTGTCTGTGGGAACATTTTGTGTCGTTAGAACCGACAAACAATTTGAAACAGTGGATTCTAATTTTATGAATTCTTCACTTGTTTCTTTTTGAATTTTCGGCAAGTTCATGAGTATGGTTACTTGCTTGTCGACCAATATTCTTTTGTTTTCATATCTGGCTTTCAGAGCTTCCCAAGCCAAATTGAAATTGTCATCACTCAATGCGAACTGCTTTACTATTACGCCTGCTTGACCTTTTGTCTTGTATCGGAGATGATACAATTTTTGCGCTTGCGATAGTTTTGGATGGTTTATGTACACGGCAGTAAACATGTCCCGGAAGGACGGCCATTGTTCATAACCTCCATGGAATATTTCTGTATCGCACGCTGGCACTTTGAGATGAATGCCTGTTGCCTCTTGGGCTTGCAATTGTGGTAACTCTACTCTACTGTGGGGAGCAGGTGCAATTGATTTTATGAGTTTTAGTTGATCTGCGATCATAATCTTTGTATCTTCATACTGGTCTAAGCAGTTTTCAAATTTGGCGTATGCAGAAGATTTAAAGTTTTCTGGTAGATCTGAATCGTCAGTATCTACAATTGCGTCATATGCAGCTTGGAGACGTGTCCAAAAATTTTCAATCGTTTGGCTTTTTATTTCTAGCGCCGATTCAGAATTGTCTTGAATCGGCGAAGAAGCAAATCGAGTGCAATATTTTATGAGACAGTCGCTCTCAGAAATGAATTTGGAGAATGTTATGTCTTTCCCCCTCTTTTGTTTTGTAGCACCTTGCTTAGAGCGTGTAGCTTCTGCAGGTGTACATGGACTCTTATCGTCAGTAATCATTTTTGGAATTTTTAGGAATTGAGATGTTTTAGATTCTTTTGAATCTATATTCATTTAGAAAATGCAAATTTGTAAAATATTTGTGTATATTTTCTTTCAGTGTATACTGAGAACTTAATTAACCGAGAACTCTTTTAGTTAAATAAGAGTTTTTTATTTCGTACAAAAATTAATAAAATCGCGTTTATAGCTTTTTTTTTTACTCGCCGTTGTGTTTACTTGCGTATACGTTTATTATTATTGATGTTTATTATTATAATATAAATTATATATTATAATTTATTAAAATACTATATAATAATATTATTATAATAATATTATTTTTTGTATTACAAGTATTTTTTTTTTTTTCTTTGTGCGGATTTATTTGTATGCCCTCGTACGTTTGTGACGGAATGGGTCAATACCTTTTTTTATATAAGTATGTATGTGCGGCTCTCTGTGCTTGCCCGTATGTTTTCGTGTTATTGCACTTCTCTTTTTCTTCTTCTCCGGGAGAGAGGTATTTTATTAAATTTGTTTGCCTATAAGGACTGTGAATATATGTATGTGTGTTGTATGTTTCATATACCCGTAATATACATATATGGTTTATTTATATAAACCTGTATTTCTTTTAGAAGAAAATTGTTAATTTGTTTTAAATTGCACACAGTTTATTTTGTGAAATAAATTTAAAAGAAGAATTTAAATTTAAAGTTTTTATTATAACTTTTTTAATGTGTATCCTAATAATAATATTAATATTATATCCTATATGTGGGATATATGTTTTGTAGTTTGTATATACTTGTATAACTATGACCGCATGTATGCCATATGTATGTACAAGTATGTCTAGAAATTTAAATTTGGCGGTACGAAAAAACCGAAGAACATAGAAATTGTAATATGCAGGTATTTAACCTCTGCATTTAAATGTGAGTATATACTTGTTTGTATGTATATAAATAATTTATCGTATGTGTTAATGTTTATTAACAGTGATATTTTAAAAATGTATGTATATATGTATGTTTATGCTCTCTCTCTTTGATGCTTTCTTAAGATTTTTTTTGTTGCGCCTATTGCTTAATTTGAGCAATCCCGCTTTCTGCTTTAAGAAGCAGAGGGAGTATTGCCGGAAAATTTACAAGTAAATACTTGAATACTGCGATAATATTCTCTTTTTGGTGAGAGTTTGCATAAACAAAAGTAAGCATGCGTAGGCGATATAATAACAATTTTTTTTTTTTTTTTTTTAATATCGGGTTTTTAATTTATACCGTAGTATTTTATATCCGTTTTAATAAAACGTTGCTTAATGCTTAAACGGCTTTATATGCAACCGTAGTTACTAGCATACATACATATATACATAAATCAAAACCAAAAAATGGAAACGATACAACTCACTTTGATTTCCCTTAGGGATTTTTGGGTTGTACCGATCAGTGAGTTTGTTGTCCAGTTCCTCCTCTTCGTTGTATGCCAGCTCTTTTCCCTTTCTCTTATCTGCTTTCTTTCCCTTCTTAGTTTTTGATTCTTGTTAGAACTCGCGCCCGTATAAATTATTGTGAGTGTGTTTGTTTTTTAGTTAGTTTTAGTTATTTCAATTTAGTTCGCGCCCGTTTGGTTTTTTTTTTTTTGTTTTTTTCTTTTATTAAGTGAGCTATGTATGCTCTATTTTGTGCTTTTGTGTACCAAGCACTTTGTACTAATGTCACTGACACTTTCTTTTCTTTGTATTATGTATATAATATGTATATTAATTTCCTTTCACTTGCTTTTATGTTCTTAGATTACTTTTATTTTTTGTTTAAGTTTTTCGATCACTTTAATTTCCACCACACTTTATTTTAAGTTTTGAGATTTAATTATTATTAATTATTATTATTTGTTTAAGTTAAGTATATTTTTTGTTTTTTTTTTTTTGATGAGAGATTCTCTGGTTTGTTATTCTAGGTACTAAGCACTTTATTTTGCTGCCACTAACACTTTCTCTTTTGTTTCGAATTGTTGTATTTTGTGTATGTATATATTAATTTTGTAGCACTTGCTTTTATGTTCTTAGCTTGCGTTTACTTTAAGTTTAAGTTTTGATCACTTTATTAAACTTTCGGTCACTTTCCCATGTATATATGTATACATATATATGTATATAAAAATTTTATATTTTTTATTTATTTATTTGTTTATTTATTTATTTATTTTTTATTTTCCGTAGTGCCTTTCTTTTAGGCTCGAAGGACCATGTAATGAATTGTGGACCACCCTTTACGCACTCACCGTGTATTTCTTTCCAAAGTATAAAGACACAGATATATTTTAGATCTAACCCAAGAGGCTCGCCACTTCTTTATGTATAATAAATGCACTTTAATTTTTTAACGATTTGCTCACAATGATTTGGAAAAAAGTATAATCTTTAATTAACAAAAGGTATATAATATTATGTATCAAATTAACGATAATGTTCGGGGAAATATGGTGGATGTTCGCCAAAAGGAAAAAAACGTCTTGATCGGACCGAAGTCGTAGCGCCAGAATGATAATGTTAAACAAGGTGTCCGTCCTTTTTGTACATGTCTTCGGCGAAGGTAGATGTTGGTGTGTGATGTCCTTGTGTGTGTGTTAGAACGTGGTGGATGATGTGAAGAAAGTGATGATGAGTGTGGGGAATGTGGCGAATCAGTGTTGCATATGTACGTAGATGTGTGGGAGGATGTTGACGGGCAGAAGTGGGAAGGATGATACCCATTTAGCCAGAAAGAAAAATTTGTATATTTATATAACGTGTATATAAATATACATGAGTCTACTTGGACTATGTGTGTGTGTGTGTGGCAAGTAACAACTGACAGCACCCACATCCTTATGAGAGGCTATATGTTGATGCTGATAGAGGATTTTGGTATGTGCATGCCCTCCAGAGGGTGTGTGTTATGTATATACGAAGACACAAAGCGTTAAAAAAAGTTGAGCAAAAATGTCGAATTTTAATTTAATTACATTATTGCAATATCTAGATAGACAGAAATCCAATCCTTAGCTGGAGCCCCATTAATTTTTTTTAAAATTGGTTCTAAAAATTAATTGCCATTTATCAATAACTGCTCTTGCGTGGTAATCTTAAGGATAACGTGTAATAATTAGATAAAACACGTGATCCATGTAATCTGGAGAGAAAGGTTCACAGTGAGAAAAAAAAGAGAGAGATAGAAAAAAGGGGTTTAGAGAGAGAGAGAGAGAGAGACAAAGACAGTGAAAGGGGAGAACCTTAACCTTAGATATCTATGAAATACTAAATTTAACAATCCACCTAGCACAGTTTCAACAATAATTGTATCTAATGGCAAATCCCATTTCAGGATGATACTCCAAATACCTTGAAAAATAAAATTTTTATGAAAATATTCTTTTTTTATGCGTTGGTTGTTTAATGGGTCACTGAAGATTTTAAACAAATCGATCGCCCAAGTCAAGTGCCGTTCTTCCAGAAGGCCGAAAAAGGCTGCTCAACCGTCTTGCAGAGCTCCGAGAGATATCCCCTTAGAAGACGTGTTGCTCGGGAGGTGAGCATCAAGGAACATTCAAAGTGTCTCCTCGCTGCTTGGGGTCTACTTCCCATTTGCGTCTTTATATCCCGGATATACGGGGTTCTTTGCGAGAATACGCCTGAATCTGGAAGACTCATGGCAGCCTTCGACTTTTTTCGCAGGAGCTTTCCCATGAAGTTCTCTTTGCTTTCCTTAACTCAGACTTGTATATTGCAAGTCCCATTTTATACAACGCCCAGTCGTCAGCAGACCCACTTCTAAGGGGCTTGGTAAATAAACGTCTGCAGGACGCTCTGATTTCTGATTTTATAGTCCACCAAAGATGTTGCTCCCTGTCTTTCGGTGTTTTTAGTGGATAGGAGTTCTCCAGAGCAGTTTTGCATGCCAAGCAGAAGACATCGATCCACCCGTCCACCGTGTAGCTGGTGACGAATAAGTCTTCTACCGGCGTTCGTAGGAGAGTTTGCTGGATCCGATTGCGGTACATTTCCCAGTTTATGTTACTAGACTTTCTAAGCGGACATTCTCCGACTAGATTGAACACGATGATTAACTTGTGCAAAATTTATAAGCAACATAATATGTTAGTTCCGATCGCGTGCTGTGTACAATATTCGGTGGACAGAATTGACCAGCAATATCAATAATTCGAAGATGCTATTGCTGCTGTGAAGCAGAATATGGTAGAATATCCAAATTAGTTCATCCGCCATCGCGCGCAACAATTGGAGTTGTGTCCATCCACTTTATGGAACGGTTTAAGGAACGATCTTGGTTTTCGGTTACAGAATCTAATTCGTGGAAAAATTTAAGCCGAACGACCTTCGAGCGCGTCACACCTTTGATGAAAGGGCCCAAAAAGAGATGGCCACCGATGCCAATTTCGAAAGGAAAATTTTGTTCAGCATTGAAGCTTTCTTATGGTTAAATACTTACATTACTGAACAGCATTGTTACTTGGAGTAATGATAATCCACTAGCTATTATTGAGACGTCTTTACATTCTCCAAAAGTCACTGTTTCGTATTAAATTTATGGGCAGAGGGAATCCATATTTCTTCAAAAATGAAGCCGGCCTTCATGTTTCACTGAATGGGGAACACTACAGAATCAAGATTAATAAATTATTGATATGGACGACCTCTGGTTTCAAGAAGATGAGGCTACATGCCATACAGCTAACGAAAGAATCATTTTTTTGAAAGAAACTTTAGCTGAGCTCATTATCTCCGCTCGTGGACCTTTGGCGTGTCCTACAGTATTGTTGGATTTAACACTGTTGGACTATTTTTTGTGGAATTATGTGAAGTCGCTTGTCAGACGAGACGATTGACACGTAGGAAATGAATATTCGACAGTTTATTACTGAGAAATCATTTTTAAAACATTATGACAAGTCCTTATCTTTATAATAAGGCTAAATTCATGGCCTCAACATTAAATTATATTACTTTATGAACTTTATTTCTTCATGAATATCACTTGTATCAAACTGCTTTACATTAAAAAATCATCAAAGCCTGCTAGAAGGCAAATATTTTATTCTCCCGCGTCTATGAAGCGTAAGCCTATTGATTTTAATATGAAATCTTAATTTTGGTCTGAGAAATCCTTTTCTCCTTAAAAATAAAATTAGTGTTCGTCGTAGAGACTCGGGAAATAAAAATCGATAGCTGATGTTCCTTTTTTCGCATTATCAACCTCTACAAAACAAAGCTTCGTAACTACTAAGGAACATTTCATAGAGGTGCGAGTATTTACATTTTTACACCATTGTTCACGCCCTCCAGTTACAGACAAACAAATTCCACGAAAATAGTTCGGAGTACTGTTGATTTCCAAGGAATTCATGGCAGATTGTTAGCGCCCCTACCATTTCTAAACCCTTACTTAGAAAACTTTTTCTTCAGAGAGCTTATACCTCTTGCTGTAGATTTTCATATCGGATATAAAATTCGACTCCCAAAATGTCTAACCTAATTTATAACACTTTAGAAAAACAAGTGATAAGCCCGCTGTAGCCGGGCGACCTCCTTCGCAGAGGGATTGTCTTATGTGAATTGTTTTAGCATCGGTACTCACCTTCCACCTTAACGCCTTGGCACTCCCTGTCAGTAGCTAAGCTGGTATCGGCTCTCCGTATCACTGTACTTTTTTGGCCGTACGCTCCAATCAGAGTTACAGGGTTGTCAGGTTTTCCATTATTACTCTTGTGGTGTAGTATCTGCGATATTAAGATTAATACTATAAATATTATCTAAAAAGACATGTTATTGGCTCTTACTTCAAACCAGTTCAACAACTGCCTCAACAAAATTTGGAAGGATAACGCACTTGTTAAAAACCAATAGAATTTATAGAAATATTCCTAAGAACCAGAAATTAAAACGCACAAAAAGTGAACTTAGTTTTCAAAGTCAAGAAAAAGAAGCAACAATTGCAATAACAGCGGCGGCGACCTTGACAGAATCGCTGAACCAGAATCAAAGTTAGCGAATTCGACGGCATTCCGCCGCGGAAGCCGCCACTCATTCATTACGTAACTCTAAGCTGGCAAATAATCAAAATGCCGGCGTAATATTTTTTAATTGTTTGACTGAAGCGTTAGATAATATCTTCTACATCTATAAATATATATGTAGTATATGTTAACCGATTTATGGCCATGGCTAAAGTCAGTAGCGCCGCTACACCATTAGATAGAGACAGCAGCGCCGTTGCCGCCGAAAACTTCCTGCGTAATTTCGAAACTAACTTTTTGTCCCGGTTAGTGGGGGCACCCTTTAGTTTTTGTAGCGCGCTTATGAAAGTTTATTTTATAACTTTTGTTGCACAAATTCTATTTGTGTCTTTAAAGACGCGCACACCCGCCAACAAACTTAAAGTGTCTGGAAAATTGGTTAGCAGGCTGCAAAGTTGGCAACCATACCGCCAGACAATCGGCTGCTAGACAAGTTAACAATTTTAAAACTCATTTGCTGCCGCAACGCAAAGCACATAACCGTACCGCATGACGTCACATGACCCGCATGCAGCACAAGCACACGCACTTTACCGTTACTTTGGCAACCCGGACAACCTAATTTCGAATCAAAGTTTCTTTGTACCAGAACAAAGTTCGCTAACGATTGGGGAAAAAGTGTGAAAACTTTAGGAGACACACTAGTTCGTTGAACTTCACTTTCCAGCTTAAAGAGAAGCCAGAGAAAATTGCTGGAAAAAATTTAAAGCTCATACAGAGGGACGACAACCAAAACGTATACACCAGGTCTCTCACTCAAGCGTGCATCATTTCCGCTGAAAATTGAATATTCGTTGGTCCGAATTTTCAAACGGTTTTACGTAGGTTTCATAATTAGTTCTAGGAAATATTAGATTAATTTAGGTAAGGTTACTCTGGTAGAATCGTGCCAGGAATATACCAGTTTTAGTGCCTACCGATGTCAAATGGCGAGCTGTTACTTAGTTCTTGAGAAGTAAAAATCCTCAGGATGCCAGTGTTTGATTTCTGCGGCCTCATTATTAATACCACTTCCAGTGTCCATACTGCGGGCCCCCCAAATGTCTTAAGTGTAGCCTTATTAGTGCGAAACAAGTATATAATGGATGATCCATTGATTCCCTGTTACCTTTCTCTTGACATTTCCTGCAGCCATCTCGATCTCTCAGCCCCATTGTGCAGGCGTGTGCTGCAACCAGACTGAGACCAGTGAATATTCTAATTATGCTTGGGTTTATCAATCCGGGTTATCGCATAACAGCTGTACACTTCTCTTGGCAATCCCCTCTGGCATTTCATTACCATCAATGCCTTTCTGAACTGGTACCCAGTATAAATGATAACACTTGTTCCTGGCGAGACTCTTCACCTCTGCCCTGTTTCATAGGATCCTTCTATCAGATATGCGAACTGAAGATGCTACCTTGATTGCTACTTGGCTGTATAGCTAGCTCCGCGGCTTTCCGAATGAAATTTGTAATATCGGAACAATAGAATAATAATCAAATAACGTAATCTCTTGGCACTTGGTCTTATACTTAGTATGTGGAAGGTTCGATGAGTTTTTCAGACTATTTTGCTGTTTCTTTGCACTTTTCAAATTCAAACACTCCTTTATAGGGAGCATTTCATACCCAGCAAACTCGGAATATCACCGCAAAGTGAGTCCACACAATTGGATGAAAAAACGGTTATCAGTTTATTGGATTGCTTTCCTCTCTACTATAATTATCGTATGGATGTTAACTGGTCTATGAAACTGCACTCAAAAATATCTCATGGTAATCGGTAATAAAGATAAAATTTCTCTGATTTAATATCTATTAAAGGGGTTAGCTTGATTCTGCTGGAAAACTTGACATACACAAAAAAGTAAAGGTTCGTTCCTAATTTCGTTCCACTAGGTTATGGCAGTTATATGCTATCGTAGTTCGATATCGGTGGTTTCGACAAATGAGCATATTTTTTGGAAAAAGGCCTGCGCAAAATTTCAGATTGGTTTCGATGCGTTATATGCAGACAGACATTCATGGCTAATTTTGTAGGAAATTTACTGCTCTATAAAAATGGTCTCTCATAATTTTTCGATTAAGTTAAGCGTTTACGAGATATTCATCGTCAAACATCAATGCATATTAAGGTGGATCAAAACAAAAAAAAATTTTTCGTTTGGTAATCTGAAAAATAGGTTCCTAGAAACCTCTCCAAAAACCTATGAGTTTCATCATTCATAATGATTTTTTTTATTGAGTTATAAAATCCACAAGAAATAAAAAATTTTCCCAAAATAATCAAACTTTAACTATTAATATCTTTTAAACGGATGGGTTTATGAAAAAATCATGGGAGACTTTTTTTCAGGGCATTCAATTTCCTACAAAATCTAAGGAACAAGATATTTTTTTAAATAGTTGGAAGCGAGATATAAATTTTTCTATCTGATAATAAGAAAATATAGAAAACTGTATGTAGGAGGACCTTCCCGTTACAATTAAAAACTCATATTTGGAGAGGCTTTCTTAGAGGTGTCTAGGAACTTATTTTTCCGAGTAGCAATCGAAAAAAAAAAAAATTTTTTGAATCACAATCCATAATATGATATTCGATATTACCTTCTGAGTTTTACAAACTTCACGACAAACTTTATCTACCCCTTCCAAGGTATAAAATCATCCAACCAACTATGTATCTAAATCTAACAATTTACAATTAGATAGGATCTGTTCATTCTTCCGCTCATAATGCAGCACGTCACAGTATGAAATGTACTGATTAGTTCCCTGCCACTTTTCAACGCCATATCAATCATCCCGCGACCAACTCTTTATTTCGACAGGCTTCCTCCACGCATTGTCCAACCTCATTCTCTCTGTCGCAATTCAGCGATTGAGTAGCTATCGAAACAACCGTTATGCAAACAAACCGCAGGCGTTACACTTGTCAATTTGTTGTCTTTGTATTTGTTTGCTTGTCTGTTTATTTGATTTCATCCGAGATCTGAGTGTTTGTTGGGTAAATAAGCGCTGTAATGCCATACGGTATCGGTTGGTGGCTTTAACTGTCGCTTGGCTCTTTTTTATTTGTTTTTGCTTTCTAGCATATTTCTGTGTTGTTGTTGTTTTTTTGATGCACCATTGTTTCACAATTCGGATATGTCACAAGCTTAGTCACCTCAACACATATTTGCCGCGGTCTTTTAGAGTATTTGATTAGCCCATATTGGGTGCGCGTGTAAGGCGAGTAAATTGAAACATATGTTAGAAAATAAATAGTTACAAAACTCTGTTAAATATTATTCTTCTTTTACTCCATCTGTGCTCAAGCAATCTTGTACCTGAATGAGGTAATGCCCAAGATCTAATCACATCCACTTAAGTTGCAACGGTGTCTTTTAAAGAATTTAGAGGTCGTAATCAGCAAGTATGCAATCAGAACCTTTACTGTTTCGGCAGCTTTTAGAAAGGCCAAATGTCCAAAATAACGAAAAAATAAAGGAAATTGTCGAGTCCGACCATCATGGAAGCACTGTTTCGATTAGCAAAGAGGAGAAAAATTGCACAAAAAATCGTTTGGAACCTGTAAGTTAGTTAACATTAAATTACTGATTCCTTAGCATTGCGGGGTTAGTACTTTTCGGATGTCAAACGAAAAATTTCTTCAGTTGAATATCTTAGAGTCTAAAAGTATGAGATCCCAGATGTTATCTTGATCTGGCAAAAGCGGGCATAATTCTTTTACATCTCCTTTCAGGATGCCGATCGGACAGTGTTCAGTCAGAGCTCTTCCAACCCTTAAAAAATGGACTTCGCTAAGAACAAAGAGTTCCTTGAACTTATTACGATTTACGCTAAGCCAAGACAACCTTGCGAGCCAAACCCGTTCCTATTCCGCAGTCATTGAGACTGAATTACCTGTTATAACAAGTTCAACAGTCTTACACGCTGTTATCAGGCCCCACAATCAGTATAATCCCAAAAGAACTCGATGCTAGAGGTAAGGAATATCCTCTCACTAGTTTTGAGCGCATAGTGGATAGTCACCGTTTTGAAGGATGCTGTAGTGGAACTGGAACTGAACAATGTAAATCAGACTGGACACAAAAAAGGCCGGTTTTTCAGCAAAAAATTGGATTGAGTTTCCATTTGCGAATCGCTGCTGAATGGTAACAAAATCAAACCTTTTCTGAAACGTATGATAGCTGACAGTCAAAAGAAGATGGTCGTGCTCAAGTCGTGGTGAGCTAAGTCGCCTATGAATTGCAATTCACTGAACAGTTATGTCAATTTCGACTTATAACTCGTAGAGCTCACTATTCCATTGACTACGGTACTCGCTGTTGCCAATGCTCAAAGACCATACATCTTCCGCAGAACTTTTTTCCCGAACACTTGTAAGTCCGACTCATCAGATGTTGTCACGACTCAGCACCATATCGGAGGGCGGGAATGATGAGTTATAGAATTTGGTTTTTATTCGTGAGGAGAGGACTTTACTAGTTATCTTACTAGTCCTAAGTAGCACCTTTGGGCAAGAAGGATTCTGCGTTGGGTTTCAAGGCTGATATAGTTATTGGTGCTGATGCTGGTTTCAAGATAGACGACTTCAACGATCAACGGCTTTAAAGTTAATACCTTCAACAGTGACCTAGGAGCCAAGTCGCGAATGCAACGACTGTTTGTTTGATGACATTTCGTCTTGCCGTTCATAACCAGAGCCCTTTGTTCGCTTTCTTATCCAGTCTGGAGAAAGCAGAACTGCGCAGATGTTGAGGCCAATGATATCTATACAATCGGGTACGCCAGCAGCTATATAGAAGATTGTACGACTCTCTATTTAGCTCTGCAGCTCGTATTATTGGGATATTAGGTATTTATAAATAGTTTCTGACATCTGTTAATAAGTCGCCAGTCAAAGGATAGTTACATCACTTAAGCACCAAGAATTGGTCTAAACAATCGTATCCTTAAGTGTTCATGGACTAGGCAAAAGTGCTATGTAAAAAAGAGTATAAAGCACTTTTCCCGAGAGCACATCAAATTAAATGAATAATCGGTGAGTGTGACAGTAACACCTTAAAGACTTAGTTTCAGGTTACATCAATGAAGGCTCCAAGCTGATCAATTTCTCTAGGAAAAAATTGTAAAATATACATCTCCTTAGATTATCACAGCTGTCAGATGGTCTTGTAAGCTCGCATGTCCTTTCTTGTTTGTCCAGTTATCCTTGTATAAATGAACTGTCCGCTTGGAGAAGGCATACATATACCTTTTAATGCATACAAGTAAACTCGAATGTAAAAGGTTGTCATGTGAATTGGAACAGCTGATTGGGATCGCAATTGAACTATCAAAAAATGCTGTATTACATAAGTTATTTATGGGCTGCAAATAAGCAGATTTTCTGAGCGTGCAAACCCATATTAACAATTGGATGCGGACATTACGGGTGGCAAACGATACCTAGAGCACAAAAAACTGCACCACCATTGGAATTAAGTCAAACATTTGTCCCAAGCAAACATTTATAAATATATATTTACATATATGTATATACCAATACCTGCCAGTGGATATGCTGCTCAGCAAAAAAGGACACATAAAATTCACACATGACGGCGAGCAATTTTCTTATGCATGCAAGATAAGCGATAAGCAGCATTGCTGCTGTCCCCTCATATGCTTATATGTATAACTATGCCATACATGCGTCCACAAGCTGAACGTTACTTACTGGTTATCCCTTACACATACTTAACCTCTAAGCCACTCGCTGGCTTCCTTTTCTACCTGCCAGCCAATTCTTTTTGCCGGCAGCGACTTTCAACTTGATTTATGGCTTTAAGATGAAGTGTGGATTTTGGGCGTCTATGCGAGTAAGTGCTGATAATCCAAGGGCATTACTAACGGTATCGTGTGGGAGTGCATAAGTGCCAATGTAAGAAGGTGACAGAATTTGTGAAAACTGAAGCAAAGCATATTTTTTTGGAAATTTTAAAGAAATATATATTTTCTTTAGAGTTATATGTGTTAATATTTATTATAAGCATTTTTTAGTAATTGCTATAAAGTTAGTATTTCTTGCAATATTATGTAAAGTTTCGGTTATCTGAGATAAAATTACATAGCAAGTGATTACAAAAAGAAATTCCGCCAACGCCCATCCAGCATTTATGTAACTTACACTTTTGACTTATCGCCTGAGAGTAGTCATCATCATGCGAACAAAAATTTTCAAACAAATAAAATACAAGCGTTTCTATAGAAGTATTAATATCTCGCCTAAATGTATGCTTTTCACGTACTCAAGTACTTTATTAAAAAAAATTAATAGGAGAGGAAGAAGAAGAATAATTTTTAAATAAGACCACTGGAGAATTCCATTATTTTTGCTTTTAAAAAAGCTTAGATTTTTAGCTTCTTAGAATGATGCGAGTTTGGCCAGACATTAAGTAGATAGTTTAAAATAGAAGAAAAACTTTCGGTGCCTAAAAGTATACATTTGAATTTATAAAATTCTAAACCTTTCTGAAGTACACTGTTATCTGAATATTTTGTTCAAAATTCGACAAGACATTCAGTTATAATTACTTAAAACTGAAGATAACAGACGTCTGTTATTTATTCTTTAATAATATCTGTACGCCTCAAAGTATACCTCCATATAAATTCGGTTTAAAACTAAAAATAATTTTCACTAAATTAATCATTTGTATTTTTTGATGGTTTAAACAAAAATGGTTTCACACGCCTAAAGGTATGCTTTAAAAATTCGCTACTACCACAAAAAAGGTTGTTCCAATGGCCTGTTATGAGCCAAAAAACTGAGGTTGTTACTGAAGTACACTGTTAATCTACCATTTTATTCAATTAAAGCTATACAAAACTGGATTTTGCATATGTCTCCAACATAATTTGAAATATTTTTTAAACGCCTGAAAGTATACGTTTCCATATTTGAGTTAAACAATATGATTTCTTTCCATAAAATTTCAAAAATAGATTTCCTATTGGCTTAAATTTTCTATAAAATAACTCAAAACGCCTAAACGTATGCTACAAAAATGTGTTACTACCTCAAAGCAATGGATTCAAAACTGGATAAAACAAGCGCATCCAATATGTTTTTAATTATTTTTAGGCGGCTACCCCCACATAAATTCCTTTTAAAAATATGAATACTTTTCACTAATTTTTATTTATTTTTACAAATGGGTCACACATGCTTGCAAGAATATTTCCATAAGCCCAGAGGTATGCTTTAAAAATTCGCTAACACTTCAAATAAAGTTATTGCTTCCGCTAAAGGAATTTAAAACTGATGTACATCTTTAATCCACACATTTAGAAAAAAATTTGAAGCGGCATGCACTTGTACTTATATGAAACCTAATGTAGCATCCATCTCGAATACATTTTAAATATTTTTATTAAAAGTATACCTCCACAAAAATTCGGTTTAAAAATATCAGTATTTTCACAAAATCTATAATATATATTTTTCATTTATAAAAAATTTTCTAACTTGCATAAAATATTTCCACACGCCTAAAGGTATGTTTCAAAAAATTCCCCACCACCTCAAATAAAGTTATTCCTTTGGCATCGCTTCCGCCAAAGGAATTTAAAACGTGCAAATATAGCAATAAATTCCAAGCGAAAGGCGTCAAAGGATACCAAAAACTATACATTTTCATTCACGCGCACAGGATGTGAGCATTACTTAATTTGACGCGCAGGAAAATGTGCAAAAGTCAGTTGAAACACAAAAAAAAACTATATGGTATATATAGAAGATAAGGCAAGCAGTGCCACAGCTTAGCAACATAGACGACAAAATAAGAAAATGCTAGCCCAAAGCCACTGGAGTGGGAAGTCAACCAGACAGAGCCATAAACGTGCACTCAGCAATATACAGCCCAACACACACATACAAACACACTCTGACAACTGATAAGGATGCAAACAAGCAGAGCATTGTGGCGGCCAGCAGCGGGGGTAGCGGTGGCGAAATGGAACGTCTTGTGACTTTGACTTTAATTACTGGATTTATAGGTCCTCGGAGATAATCTGCTTTGTCGTTTCGTGTGTGACGTCAAAAGCGGCAAGCGGATATGAAAAACATGAATGCTCACAAGCAAGTAAGTCCTGCCAGTGTTAGTATCTGAGTGTATGTGTGTTTGGTTCTCAACGTTCTTTGTTTACAAAGTGATTACTGGTGCGTCAGCAGGACACTCATGCAGCAGCAGAAGTCAGCGCTTGGCAGGAGTAGCGAGCCACCGTGTGTGGGAGCGTCATGTTCGTGCGCTCATATCGCAGCTTATAATAAAAGCGAGACGTTACAGGGTAATTAACATCAGCCACTATGCCATGAAGCGCAAATGCAGTGGCTGAAAATAAATATAATAATAATGCGAGTGAAAGCGAAATTGTAGTAGTAAAAACGCTGAGATATCTTTCGGCATTCGCAGTGACTAACTGTGGAGTTGTTCGGCGTAAGTGAGTGTGGCAGGGGAGCTTGAAGTGGAAGTGGCGTAACTCATGCTATGTGCCAACTAATTGGTTGCATCTTATTACAACGCACACATGAATGCATTCACAGGCGGATGTGGAGATAAGTATCTATTATGGACCCTGTAGGAAAAACCATAACTTGTCTCCAGACCAGTAGTTTGTAGACTGTAGAATATTTTCCTTCCCCTTGTTCTTCGCCTTCATTATATGAAATTTGTATAGGTGTATGAGAGAGAGAGAGAGTGTGTATGAAAAAGAGCCTTTATGTTTCTGTATTCATTAGGGAATGTGTTTCCAAAACTCATTGGACCGATGTCTGCAAATTTGAAAAGTCACATTTGATCCTGGTTCCTGACTTGTGGGTGGAGCTAAAGTGAATTCGCTGGGTTCTTTGTAAGAGCCAACAAGCATTTAAACGCTTTTTTAATTATAAAATACGTCAAATAATTTTTTTAAGTTTTTGCCAGACTATCCTTAGTTTTAAATTCAGCTGTTACCGGAATTTTTTTTTTTTTTGTTTTTTTATTAAAATTGAAAAAGGTAATTAATTACAATTACAATTTATATATATATAGCACTAGCGGTTAAGCCATCAGCTTAAAAATCCGGAAATTATATCGTCTAAGTTATATAGAACAGTGTTCTTCTTGGAAGCTGTCGAGATATAGTTTCAATTTTTTAGATAAGGCTTATAGCAGTAGAGGATGACACGAATCTTCGTTAACTTCACATATTCTGTATCAAGGCTTTACCCTATAGAGATGCCAATCGTTACATAGTACTCACATTGGAAAAAAATGGATTTTTCCTAATCGCCCTCCGATTTTCTTATTAAAATTATATTCAAGGGGTTCCGTGTCAAGACCTTACCATCAAATGACCAGTTTTTTGAAACTTTCAGAATATAATTCTAAATAATTCTAATAAAGAACGGCAACCTGAGAAAACGGCAAAATCTTCTGTTGGCACAGCAGTCCTACAGGACTTTAATAGTGCTCTCAATATTACTCATACGTACATATGTATGTACATCTGTATACTAGTAGATGTAGCTATGTCTATACATGTGCGCCCTTTACAGCGAACTGTCAACACGCATGACGTGGTGAGCAATGAAAGCGCGAATGAAACATGTTGACAGCTAAAAAGGATATGAAATCCCTACTCCGGTATCCTGATGACAAAGACTGACAGTAGTTAGCAGACAATCAGGCAGCAATGAAATGCGAATTGCACGTTTTGTTACGCGACACATACATATGTATGCACATGTAATTAATATATACAGTACATATATATTATTGTATATAATTGTATATTTAGAACTTAGGAATGTTCTTAAAAATGTGAGATTTTTATTTTTTTCAGTAACTATTCTTTCTACATGAATACATAATATATTAGTTAAAGCAGTTTATACTCTTCCTTATGCGGACTTTCCATAGTTTCTATGAGTCGTAGTCGTAGCAAAAAAATGTAATCTCAAGTTCCACTTGTCGGAACTCTTTGGTATTATTTGGTGGCAAGTTTTACTTCCTGGTATAGTTTATCATTATAGGCAGCGTCTTTTTCATCTGTGCTATAAATTTCCTTGTCCAAAGAATTACTTTTTCGATCTACAGAAATCCAATAAGATCTTGGCCTTCAAAACGGACAGAGGAGATAATAAAGCTGCGTGGTTCTAGTGTTTATAATAACGAGTAGTCAAACAATGGTTCCGCTAGTCTCTTCATGGACTAAGGGGCGGTCATTCTTGCTAATTGGTTTTGTAATTCTCAGCGTTAGCTGTTATTGTTTCTGCTTGAATATCTACCTGCCGAGTAACATCAACTTTCACAAAAAAATAGGACACCCGATGCAAGTGATCAGAATTTTTTAGACACTCCTTAAAAACGTTTTTAGATAAGGAGTCCTAAGCAAATTTCGCACACTTTTATAATGACAGTTGTCAATCGGTTACCAATCAGGAAAATTATTTGGTGAAGCCAAGTTTTTGATATTATGCCAACTTATGTTTAACCTAACGTAGCTTGGTTTCTATCAGAAGATGCTCAGATCTGTTTGCCAACACATAGTGATAAGTTCAAAATAAACAAGAAAAAACGTTAACTTCGGTTGCACCGAAGCTAAATACCCTTCACAGGTGCATTTCTGTTAGTAACTATTTGTTCAGTTTGTATGGAAGCTATATGCTATAGTCAACCGATCTGAACAATTTCTTCGGAGATTACATTGTTGCCTTAGAAAATAATATATACCAAATTTCGTGAATATATCTTGTCAAATGTGAAAGTTGTCCATACAAGAACTTGATTCCGATCGTTCAGTTTGTATGGCAGCTGTATGCTATAGTCGACCGATCTGAACACTTTCTTCGGAGATTACATTGTTGCTTTAGAAAATAATACATACCAAATTTCGTGAATATATCTTGTCAAATGTGAAAGTTTTCCATATAAGAACTTGATTCCGATCGTTCAGTTTGTATGGCAGCTATATGCTATAGTGGTCCGATATCGGCCGTTCCGACAAATGTGTAGCTTCTTGAAGAGAAAATGACGTTTGCAAAATTTCAAAACGATATCTTAAAAACTGAGGGACTAGTTCGTATATATACAGACAGACGGACAGACGGACAGACAGACGGACATGGCTAAATCGACTCAGCTCGACATACTGATTATATATATATATACTTTATAGGGTCTCCGACGATTCCTTCTGGGTGTTACAAACTTCGTGACAAACTTAATATACCCTGTTCAGGGTATAAAAAACGAAAGTATAGGAAAAAATTAGGAAAATTAGTCTGAACGGTAGTTAAAACATACGTAGAACAATGAGAAATTATGAAAAATGCATAACTCATACTCATCGGCGAGTCTCTCTCAATTATCAATTGCATTGAGAACAAAAGTGACAATGAACTTTGCTAAAACTTCAATTAGAGTTCTCTCCGTTCTATGGCATATTACTTTCAGCACATCTTTACACTCCTGAAGTATCAAAGCCCGTCTGTAGAAGTTAGCGAAGAATCCAAAGAACTCACAGGTAAAGGAGAACATAATAAGACATTTCCGATAACTCTCCATCTTAACTTTGATTACACCTAAGCTATAATACTCTTCCCAAACAAGAAAATTTATTCTCAGCACTTTACAAGGAGCATTACAAAGTAAGCAGGATTAAAAAAAAAAAACAGAAAAATGGGTTTTTCGGCAAAATTTATTTATTTTATTCAAAATAGTCTCCTCCTGCTTCAATACAGCTTTTTGCACGTTCCAAAAGCATGTCGAACGAGTGTTTTAGCGCGTTGGCCGGTATGGCCGGCAGTATGCCAGGGCAAACGTTTTGAGAGGTCTCTACGTCTGCATAACGCTTTCCTTTCATGGACAAAATCATTTTTCCGAAAAGGAAGAAGTCGCACATTGCCATAACAGGTGAATACGGGGAGTGGTTAATGGTGAAAATGTGATTTTTGACCAAATAATCGTCCTTCGAATGTTGGATTCTGAGCAATTTTTGGTCGTCGGTCAATTTGTGCGGAACAAACCGTGCACACATCTTTCGTAAGCCCAAATGTTCGGTCAAAATGCAATAAAATATATTTTGGAGATGTTCAATTCCATTTCTATGCATTTCAATCATGATTTCGACTGATTTTTGATGAATTCACGCACAGTGTTACAAACATCGTGGGAAACTTAATATGTTCTGTTTCCGGTATAAAAAGAATATCCTTAATAAAATAGTGTATTCAACAATTTGGAGCCTGCGATATGTGACGGTATGTGCTCCACTGCTTATGTACGCTTGGCAGCAATTAAAATCAGATAAGTTGCCGACTACTGCACACCGTTTGGCAATATCCTTGTTGCATCCATAAACATTACCTTTCATATGAAGGCTAAAAAAAGATTTTAGTTTCGCTCAGAAGTCGGAAAACTCCAACTGGCACACATACACCAAAAAGTCATAAAAATCCTTTGCGCAAAACAAATAAACAAACAACAACAACAATCGGCCATAAACCGAAAAATGTGACTAGTTGACACTCAATGAAATTTGCAAATGCATGATGGTGCTAGGGTTGGGGTCCTTCGAGCCGTGTAGCATTTGTTCGCGCAGAGACGTGTGAATTCACCGCGTGTGATTGCTCACAGAGGCAGCAGCCAAGAGCCAACAGCCATCAACACTCGAGTGGACCCATTTAATCTGCATAATTTCCTTAACACCCCTTAACAGCCACCCTGTGCTCTACCACAACCGGGTGCACACCCACCGAAACACACCCAATGCTTGTGGCTCGATGTCAGGAAGTGTCGCTACTGTCGCCTGTCGTCGGCGACTCTTTTATTCACACGTCGGCATATGCGTTGGTAGTGGTTGTTGTTGCTCGTGGCTGTTAAGGTCTGTTGCGGGAGCGCAAGTGTGGGTGTGTCAGTGTCGCTGTCGCTGATGGTCCTTCAACCAAGTGTCAAGTGTCTGTTAACAGCCCTCATCTTTTGATGTGAATCTACAGTTTTTTTTATTTAAATAACGGTTTTTTGTGTTTATTTTTTTCTGATTTTTTTTTTTTTTTTTTTGTTTTTATTGTAGCCGCTAACGCGGTGTGAAATGTGTTGGGAGTTTTGTCAACAGCTCAAGTGTTGATTTTTATGCCCTCTCATGATTATTGTTGTTGTTGATTTTTTCTCATTGTTGCGTTTGTTCGTGATGAATTCTATTATTTGCGCTTAATTTTATGACCTTGTTGCATAAACAAAAGGATGTTGGGGGAAAAAAGTTCATATAATGCCGATTACTGGAACTTGTTTTTTTTATAACTTTGATTGAGTGGGTAGCGCCCCGCCCCCGGCGCAAGTTTAGTAGTAAAATGTGAATCAAATTTCAGAACAAATCATAAAATTTGTGTGCTAAATATAGAAGCAAGCCTCCAAAGTCCAAAATTTCTACTCTTTCGTCTTTCTAGGTCTCTTATAAATACCAACAACTAACTCGTTATCTGCAGAATTTTTTTTAGTAAGAACCAGTCGTAAGCTCGTCCACAATAATCAAGTTCAAATTGGCAAAAAAGGGTCTTCGATAAATTAGAAGATGTTGAGGTTAGAAACTCTGCAACTCTGAGGCTAATATACAAATTGCTTTCCGGAGTAAACAGAACTTAAAAAAAAAAACAGAACAAATGGTTTTTTCGGCAAAATCTATTTATTTTATTCAAAATAGTCTCCTTCTGCTTCAATACCGCTTTATGCACGGTCCAAAAGCATGTCGAACTAGTGTTTTAGCTCGTTGGCCGGTATGGCCGCCAGAATGCCGGTGCAAGTCTTTTGAATGGCCTGCATAACGCTTTCCTTTCATGGGCAAATTATTTTTTCCGAAAAGGAAGAAGTCACCCAGTGCCACATCAAGTGAATATGGGAAGTGGTTAATGGTTAAAATATGATTTTTAGTCAAATAATCGTCCTTCGAATGTTGGATTCTGAGCAATTTTTGGTTGTCAGTCAATTTGTGCGGAACAAACCGTGCACACCTTTCG